>LSSL01001841.1:2628-21784 GCA_001953115.1 Smittium mucronatum
TTTTTTATCTTATAAAGATATGAAAAAAAATAGATTCATGATGGAATTAATTTCAATAAAGAGAAATTTTATTTTAAATTATATAAGAAATAACAATCATAATAATAGTTAATTAAATATAGAATATCATTTTAAAGATTTTCCCAGTTTTTCCATTTTAAATAAAACTATTTTTAACTCAATGAAAAAATATTAATAGCTATTCAAGATTATGAAAATAAAATTTCAATAAAATTTAAAATTATTACAGCGTGAATGAATTAGGACTATTAAAATTTTTATCTTTTTTTCATTAAAGGAAGAAGTCAGTAAAAAGGGGAATATATTGAGCTTAGAACCGTTCTAATCAAATATTAAATACCAAAAAAAAAATTTGAAAAAAACCTTGAACAAATAAAATTTTTAGTTATAAAAAATATTTGGTTAGGAAATTATCATCTAAAATTTTTAGCCAGAAATTGAAATTTAAGGAGTTATTTGAAAAGTTGGTCAAATCAATGACAATTTATTTTGTAATATGACTTTTTTTAATTCCCCATCACGAAAATCTGATAAAATAAGCAAAAATATGATTTATTTTTTCTGCAAAAATTAAAATAATGAATATTCCAATAAAAATTTGATTTTATAAAGCCTAATGAGGTGATATTATGACCTATATCCCTACATTTTTAAAAATAGAAAACTTTTTTTTCAACAAAAACATCAGCCATCTAAATCTTTTGCCTAAAAAAAAAATTCAGAAAAACTTATTTATCAGATTATTTCTTTATTTTTTTGAAAATTTTTTAAAATTTTATGAGTTCAGTTCAAGTTAATAGGTCCAGGTGTCCTATTTTAAACTCTTATTGCTGATTTTACACTTTTTATCTTATTAATATTTAAATTATGTTTATTTAGGTTAACTTCTGGAGAAAAAAGCGATCGAGATATGATAAAAGTAGATAAAATAAGTGTATATTCATTCTGCTATTAAGTACTTCAAATAATGGGATATATTATTAAGAAACTTAAATTTCTAAATAGGAACACGAAGTTTATTTCAGATTTAAACCGTGGTTACAAATTAATTATTTTTATTAATCGATAATTAAATACAAAATTATGCGTAAGATGCCGATTTCTTTCTTTTTATCTAACAATTTATACTTTAAATTTTATATACCACTGTTAATACCCTTATTTTATAAAATAAATTTATTAAAAAAACCCCAATTTTTCAATTTTTTTTCTCTTTGTCGCCATAAAAAGACAATATTTAAATATTTATTAATTATAACTAATTGAATCGAGGTAACAAAATTAATGAAAATTTAAGCGTTTAAATAAAAAAGCTATCCAAGCTTGAGTTTTTTTTAGTCTTCCTCGGCCTTATTGCCCTTTTCCTTTCAGAAATAAAATTTATTCTTATTATATTGGCCCTCTTGATTTCTAATAAAAAACAGTATGCGCGAATACACTTTTTCTATTTCAAAAAGTCAAAAAAAGAAAAATAAATATCTTTCCATGCCTCTATGTTTTTTTCAGAAATAAAATCTCGTTTTATCGAAAAACTTTATAAGTGAATCAAAATTCTCAAACTTTAAATTTTTTATTTTGTTTGATAGATGCCCTATTTAAATTTGATTAATTAAAGATTCAGATAAACTAAATATAAATTATCATAAACCAATTAATACTGTGTTAAATTTTAAATGACTATTTTTCAATTAAGTTTCATTTTATTCCATTTTTAGCAAATTTTGTGAGTAAGAATTTTGACACTCTTCGATTATAATATTCGAAAATGTGATAAATTAGATTATTTTTGATGTTTTTGCCTAGCAAGTTTTTGTTTCAATGTTCTATTTAATCTTTAAATGGCACTATTTTTAGAGGGGAAAAAATAAATGATCCCTCATACAAATTATTATTTTTTTCGAAATGGGGGTTTGAAAGATTTACATCAGATACTTAGTGAAATTTCTTTTGTTCCATTTCAAGATAAAAAGTTTTTTTGCTTTTTCTAAGAGGATAATTTTCTTCATCAGTTGTAGTTTACAAATATCTAGGTATATAACATTGTTAATTTCATTTTTTTTCTTTTCCGATTGCATATTTAATAGTTTTAGATACATGAAACCGGTAATCGGTTTTATTAAATTATTAGGAAAAACAGTCAATGCCTTAGATATTTTTGGTGCGGGGTCCACTATCGAAATTCTCAGTTCAAAATAAACATTTAATTTTTTAGTCTTTAGTTTTTACCATAAAGGATTTAAATGCCAGAATATAGCCTTTTTTATATCATCTGTTGAAGGCGAAGATTGCAATAGGTAAAAAATATTGGGTTTTATTAATAACTGCAATAATTTTTTCTTGGTATCCCCCCTTTACCAGTTTTAATTTTGAATCAACATGAATTTTTGTAACCAGAAAGAGTCTATTTGGCATTATTTTTGATTTCATAAGAAATTTAATGCCCAGGTTCAACCGAATATCCTGTAATTTAAAGAAATTGAACAGTTAAATGTTTATTTGGTTTATTAAATCCATTTTCTAGAATATGTTGAATTAAACTACCAGCTTTCGTATTTTTATAGTGATTTTTCGAACCTAATAAATATTTTCCATGAAAATCATCATATTATCATATTCAAGATTTTTTTATTTAATATGTTCTAAAACATTCTTTGGTAAGAGAAATATATATTTTTTAAATTCGGTACATATTTCAGACGAGCTGTAGATTATTAGCACTTTTTAGAACCGCCTAATATTCTTTTAATCTTAAATCACTAAGACATTCTCCAGTATTTTTTTTGCACAGTAATATACGGTTGACCCGTGTTTGTTAAAATTATTAGAATATTTCACTCACACATTTTTAAAATTTCCATCTATGAGCGAATTTTCTGATATAATCTTATTCTATTTAGATTTATTCATTTTTATCCGTATTAAATTTAAAGTATTACATTTATAAAGCTAAGGTGAAAATTTTTTAAATTTTTTGAAATCATTTAATTTATATTGAAACTATAAAAAAAGATTAGTATTAGAGTTTTTGAAAAATAACTATGATTCAGAAAAAAAAATCTATTCTCTCCAGTACATAAAATATTGAAATTCAATCATTTTGTAGAATATTATTTGTTATTAATGTTTTTTAACAATTAAAAATAGCATTTTTTTTATTTCAGTGGATTTTAAGTAAACGAAATAATCGAATTATATATTCAATAAATTGATTTATTTAATTTTCAGATTAATGTGCGGGATAATTTAAAAAAGTCATTTATGGAATAAATTGCCAGTTAGTTGACAAATTTGTGAAATAATTCCTCAAAAAATCAGTATTTTATTATTTGTCCAAAAATATATGCCTTGTTAAGTTTAAATAATCGTGTTATAGATAGCTAATTTGCATGACACCATTTTATTATAATGTATAGACTAAAATGACAAAACTAATAAAGGGTGACATTATTTCATCCTCAGCTTCAAAAATTTTATTCAGATGAAAAATCAGAAAAAAATCTGTTACTTAATTATCATAATAGCATTTTATTTTAAATAATTTTAATAAAAACTCCAGAAAATATTTATTTCTTAATAAGAAAATATTAGCATTAAATATATATTAATATACGAAATATTAATGATTATTTTAATCTTTCGGGATAAAACTAACCCAGTAATGTTTAAGTTTTATTTTGAAAATACAAATAACTCAGAAGGTAAAATTAATGGCTTATTTTACTATTAATCTTGATACACAATGTTTATATATATTTTTTCATCTTTTAATCTATTTTGAACTATTTTAATCCGTTTTTTATTAAATAAAAGTCGTTTATTGTTGAGAAAAGATGAATAGTTAACATATTTATCATTTTAAAACGATTTTAAAAACTAGAAAATGTTACTAACTTACTATGTGGTTACTTTAATATATGATATTTATTACAACTAATAGTTTTTATATCTATAAAACAAGTGTAAATTAAGTAAATTTCAGTAAATTTCGTATTTATAAGGTTTTATTTTAGTATTATCAGTAAAAAATATTTTGAATACTACTAAAGGTCGACTAAAGTATTTAATTTCCCATCATTTCTGAAAATATTGCTCAGATTAAAAATCTATGGCCCAAGTTTTTCGAATATCCAGTATTTTTGTGCAAAAATTAAATATACATAATTTGAAAATTTATTATTTTCATAAAATAAAACTATCTTAAAATCTTGAAAATTATATATATTAAACCAATTAGAGATTTTAAAGCTAATTTATTTATCAAACTTATTATTTGATGCATAGAATGGGCTAAGAAATATTAAATTGAAAAGAAAATTTAGCTAATAGATATTTTTATTTTTCATGTACAAACGATAGACATTAAATAGGTTGATAATCCGATTTTCAATTCTGAAAAATTTTAAATAATTGTCAGCAAATATTCATATCTTTTTGAAAATTAGAATATAAGTGCGGTGCAAATAATTAAATCTTAAAAAATAAAAAAACGCTCATTTGTAAATTTATTCATTTAATGTTGTATTATAAAACAAGGATTATTCAGAGCATTTTTAATATAAATCATTAAATATAAATTTAAGATTTTTTTTTAGATTGTTGAACATATCTTTCTGAATATCACAAAATCGGTGATTTGGTATATAAAATCAATTTTATTTAGACAAAATGTAAATTGAATATAATATTTAGAATAAATTTCTTGAAAAAATACTGGAAATTTAGTTTAGTTTTCCATGCGTTGTTACAAGTTGAAATTCCAAATTTTTTTGATTCAATGGTTTTTAAGAGGAGTATGATAAATTAAACCCTATTTTTTCTGTTAAATTTAAAAAATAATATATCAAATCTAAAAATAATCTAGCTATAGTCCTGGAAAAAGAATAAAGAAAGATCATTGAGCCTAAGGAAGTTTTTATATAAATGAACGATATCTAATTATTTATACTTATTGAATTTTTTAAAATTTATTTATTTTTTTTGATAAATTACCTGGAAAATTCTGTAGAAAGCCGGATTCTAAAATATTCGCGTTGTTTATATTTGATTTAGTGCATTTATTTTAAAGATCAAATTATTAATCTATTATTTTTTTAATCTTTTTAATTCCAAAATTCTATTATATTTCATAATTATTAAATTTACATTAACTCATTTATGAATTAAAATCGAGTAGAAAAAGGTCTAAATTTTTATCATATAACGACTTAAAGTAGAGTAAATATTGAAAATAACGATGGTAAAACTAGGCTAAACTTTTTTAAAAAGGTAAATGATTATCAATATGGATTATTTATATTTTATAATTTTACAATATATATCAGACGATTATTGAAAATACATAGTCTCAGATATCTTTCATCAATAGTGATCTTTGTTTCATGATTAAACTCATATTATCGATTAAAATTAAAATATTGATAAAACTAGGTGTCTTTAAAATAAAAAAGGTTATTTTTTACTGGAAAATCGGATTTTTTGATAGAATATCTTGAGTTTAACAATAAAAAGAAGGTGTATCCGTAAGTAAAAAAATTTTAATTTTAATTGAGGGACATTTTTAGTATTCCCCACCCACGATATAGAAAAAATTATGCCATATCAATCATAAGATATATCCTAACCTACATAATCTCAAAATAATGTATGTTTGAATTTGTTTTTAGTCGATGTCGTTTTATTTTTAAAAAATTGAAATTTTTCACGGCCAAAATCATCTTTAAAGAATCCTTTTCAGCCTAATAAAATCAAAAAATGTCTAGGTTGAAAGGTATTATTCTACTGTGGGATTTTTTGAACCGAAGTCAAAATTTAATAAAAAATCTCTCAAATGAGCACCAAATAATATTACTAGTTGTTAAATGATACATCTTAATGTCTTATACACCTCCAATTTTCACATTTTTTGAATATTATTTTTGGGTTTAGAATTCATCTTGTACTTTTAACCACTTTTTGTATCAATCTCACACAATTTAAAGTGTTAGTATTCCTATTTAGGCTTCTAACTTACCACATGAAATATATCTATAGAACTAATGAACCAAAAGCACAAATACAACACTCAAGATTTTAAATATACTGATTAAGAAGCTTTTCAAATACATCACCCGGAATAATTAACTCTGTTATTTTTTTTCTTGTTTAATCTCATATATACTCAGCAACATACATTTTTTAGTTGTTTTTTGATGTGAATTAAAAATAATATATTGATTTATAGTCTTAATAATTTTTCATTTCAACTTTTTACCTAAGATTAAATAATTTTATTTAAAATACATTATGTTTAATCGAAATGATATAATTTTTTTCTGGAATGAAGATTAAATGAAATAATTATTCGGTTTTAATGATTTTAAAAAATTTTATCTCGATTTTTATTTTTAGTTATCTAAACTATTTACAACATATTAGCCCATGTTAACATTGAAGTGTTTGAGATAGTCTTTTCTGTGCTTTACCCGATTTGCTTATGTCCAATTTTTATCTTTGTTTAATTCGTGGAATTTTGTTACAAGATACCAAATTTACATACTACATATTCCATTTTAAAGCTAATATGAAAATAATTTTAGCCCCATCAGATATCAAAAATATGTATAACTTAATAATATTTTCTATTCGATTTAGCATTAAATTAAAACAATTATTTACATGCAATATAGCAGTATCTTTCTATTGAAGAAAAATGAGGTTATTTATACTAATTTGTTCTGAAATGATTAAATTCATCGAAAAATATACTAAATTTTTTTTGCGTTATAAGAAATATAAAATTCAAATTAGATGGTTTATTTCTCACTTGAATCAAAGCTTATTGGGTGTGATCATTTTTAATGTTTGCCCAAATGGTTGTATCAAATGATTGGATTGGATAATCTATAAAATATTTTCATAGATCAAAGTTGTTTTCAATTAGTAAAACATTTCTTCAAAAAAATATAAAATAAATTTTTTTCCAGATTTTGGAAAATAACTAACTTTTATTCGATTAAGAGTTTGCTCCTACCCATAGAAAAATCCTCTTTCAGGATTAAAAAAAAAAACATCATTTATTGGATAAAATTATGGGGAATAAAATGGCTTAATAAATTTTTAAATTTTTTTTTTTAGAAAAAAAGTTTGAGAATATGGCAGCAGCGTCAAAGTAAAATCAAGATATCAGTTCCAGATTCTAAAGTCCTTGTATTTTAAAATATGACAAAAAAGATATCCAAAAGCAGAAAAATAGAAACCGGTTCTGACTCTTTGGTCCCGGAATCCACCAGTATTTTTGATACCCAAAACATCTCTTTAAAAGATGATAACTCTCAAAAAATGATTTCCGGGCACGAATCTAAAATTCAAACTATTGATGTTCAGAAAACCAAAGCTAAAAAGAATTCCCGACCTTCCGCTTCGGCTGTATTTTCTTATACCGAAGCTTGGGACAAAATAAAGCCCCCTCTAAACTCTGAAATGTATTTTCATTTATACTTTTCTAATTTATACCTTTTGATTTTATTTTAGCATTTCTATTCCTTACATTTTATTATTATTATATTCAGATTAAACGCAATGTCTTTGCAGGGGTTTGAAAACACAACACCTGTTCAATTCGCAACTATTCCTCAGATATTAAAAGGAAAGGATGTGGTTGTAGAGGCTGTAACAGGATCAGGTAAGACTTTGGCATTTGCAGTCCCCGTAGTAGAGCTGCTGATCAAAAAAATAAAAAAAATAAAACAACCCCATCAAAACGTCCATTCAATAATTATTAGCCCCACTAGGTAATTGATATTTTAGTTAAATTTATTTAAACTCATCTTTTTTCTAAATCTCTTTGACTTCATTCTTATAGAGAATTGGCTCAGCAAACTTATAAAGTTTTCGCCAACCTGATCAGTTTGACCGGGTTTGATTTCACTGTTGTTTTAGCTATTGGAGGCTCTGCAAATGAATCCGAGACTATCGAACAAAATGCCTCACTTAAAACCAACGGCGCTAACATCTTAATAGGTACTCCTGGTAGAATAGAAGATTTAGTATGCGGTAGATTAATAGGGAATAATACAAAATCTACAACCAATCAAAATAAAAAAAAATGGCAGTCTAGTACCGGAAGGCGCAGTTCACCTATAATTAGTTGCAGGGAGCTTGAAGTCTTGATTATGGATGAGGCTGACAGATTGCTCGATTTAGGATTTGAGAAACAATTAAACATGATACTTTCAATGCTACCAAAACAACGAAGAACTGGTTTGTTCTCTGCTACTATGAGTGAAGCACTATCTGAATTGGTTCGCACTGGTCTCAGAAATCCTGCCAAAATATCTGTGAAGGTTGAAAGTCTTGATGGAATTGGCTTAGATCAGATAACTCCCTCAACGTAACGTGTTCTTTTTTGCTACTTTCAAATCCTTCATAATCTGATTTATTATGCCTTAACCCTTTTGATATTTCATTTGCTCATTCTTTATGATTTTTATTTTATTAGGCTTAATATCTATTATATAACGTGTCCTCCGGATCGAAAAATTGGACAATTATTGCGATGGATTAAATCTAGGCCTTCTCAAAAATACATAGTTTACTTTTCAACATGTGCTGCTGTTGATTATTTTTATCGACTATTATCCAACTACTTTAAAATTTTAAATGAAAAATCACAAGATTCTCAATCTCATAATATCGCAGTAGCATCATTACATGGACAAATGAATCCAAAAAAACGCAGTTTAACTTACGATACCTTTACTAATTTGCCTTCAACTCAAAGCGGTCTATTAGTATGCACAGATGTGGCAAGCCGTGGATTAGACATACCTGATGTTGACTGTGTTATTCAATGGGATCTTCCATCCGACCCTAAAGTTTTCCCTCACAGATGTGGCAGAACAGCTAGGGCAGGAAGAAAAGGTTCTGCCTTAATATTTTTAAATCCCGGAAGAGAAGAAACCTATATAGGTATTTTAAAAATTTATTTCCCTTTCTTTTCACTAATGAAAACTCTTTATTTTCATATTTTTTTAACCTTAATTTTTAATTTTATATATAACTAATCAATTCTATCTAGAATTCATGAGTATCAGAAAAATCCCAATGCACTCTACTTTCTATTTGAATGCTGATTTAACTCCTTTTACTGAGAAAAATAAAAATTATCCAGATCAGGACATTGAAAATGATGATTTATTAGAATCCATCCGCAAATCTATCTGTTCAGATCGTGAAACTTACGAAAAGGGTCTTTTGGCCTTTGTTTCCTTCGTTAGATCTTACCAAAAACATGATGCCCATTACATCTTCTCTTTGAAATCTATCGATCTAGCTCTCGTTGCAAAAGGCTTTGCTTTACTGCATGTAAATCATTTATATCAACCCCCCCCCCCCCCTCCATTATTCTTACTTTGCCTTATATTATTTTACCTTCAAATTTCTATTTGGAAGACCGCTAATATTTTCATTTCTTAACGCTGATTTCATTATAGCTTCCTAGGATGCCAGAATTACAAAATATTAATTCAGAGAATTTTAAGAAATTTGACTTTGATGTAAGTAGAACCTTTAAAGCACTAATACATTCAATAAATTTATAGCCAAGTATAGTAAACAAAAAAATTAAAATTAAAATTAAAATTCTATTCATAGTATGAAAAAATCCCCTATTCCGACAAGATAAGAGAAAAGCAAAGACTTGCAAAAATAGCTCAGCACAAATCAGAGAACTCAGCTGAAGGCGATTCTAACAAAGAAAGAAAAAACAAAAAGAGGAAACCTGAATCTTGGTCTAACAAGATTGACTCAAAAGAAAAAAAACAAATTAGACTTGAAAAAAAAATAAAGAAACGTGATGCTATTGCTAGAGCTAATTTGTCTGCTGATTCCCTAAATTCTTCCACCACGCCTCACGGAGTCCCTGGCTCTATATCTAATTTAGATGACATCAATGTTCAACCCTCTAATAAATTGGATAAACTCGATTTAATAATAAAGGAGAAATCTCTTGGTGGCGCAAAATCTCTTTTGGGAATGATAAGGAAACAAAAACCTCAGCGAATTGATTGATTTAATATCACTTATATATACCTTCGTGTTTCCTTATTAATATATTTTACACTTTTGGCGTCTCATTTTGGTTATCATTTTTGATCACTCTCTAATTTTCTTTAAATTTTTTTAAAAATTAATGGTAGCTTTTATTATTTAAGGCCAATGTTATTTTCAAAGGAAAATTTTTATCCCCTGAATATCCCCTTTCTATTTTACTGTTATAGGTGTTTTGATATTTTCCATGACTAAGAAAACCGGAAAAATGGCTATATGGGAAGTTATATGTCATTTTTAGATAAATATAATCCATCTTTTGATTTATATCTAATTTTTGAATTATTTTTATCTAACTCTTATAAGTATGTAGAATGTTATTTCTTATATTCTAAAGATAAGACTTGATTGCCAATGAAATATTATGAAAAATGATTCGTGTGGTCAAATAAATCGCGGACAATTAATTTAAATTTTATAGATTTTCGAGGAATTTTTAACCTTTTACCTTTCACCTTTCTTTTTGGTGGGAGTTACTTAAATTCTGAAATGGGAGTTTTTTTAACATTTACAATTCTTATTTTTTTTACTACAGTCAATCATTGCTTCATTGGTAAACATTTTCTTATATTTAACACAATACAGTCAAACCCAAATTACATGATAAAATAAGCACTATAAACTAAGGTTAACTGAATAAATCAATAATATCAGATACCATTAAAACTAATATTTGGATGTATATATAAATTTATATTTTTGGCTCGAAATATTTATCTATTTAATATTTTTTTTTTAAATTAATTATGGTTTTTTAAATAGCTAATAAATTTGTACTTGGAAGTATTATTATAATAAAATATAAAGGTTTTGTTTTGTTTTGTTTTTACGCAGAAACTATTTTTAAACTTAATAAAAATGAATAAAAACACTATTAAAAAAATTTAAAAACATTGAAAATTTTCGAAAAAATTTCCTACCCAACTTCGCTCCGCCGCTCTAGCAGCTCCGTACTCACTGGGTATTGGTTCAAGAGGACTGTGATCTATTAATAATTTCCAGTATTAATAGACGGGAAACACGTTTAGAGAGATAAATAAATAATTTAGATTTCTTCATCAACAGATCTGAATAATTTGAGAAAATAACTAATAAAAAATACAACTTAAACATCTATTGATAAGCTTTAAAAAATAATGTTTTTGATTTTCGTCTCAAAAATATTGAGGAAAATAAATAGGGAACGCTTTAATTTAAATTCATTTCTAAAATGGAGGAGAAAACACAATAGAAAAATCTTCACTGTGAATTGGATGAGGCTAATAGTATAAGTAATAAATGATATTTGATTTGTTGAAAGATTGTTCCAAATTAATGATTCAAAAAAAAAGATCTAATATTTATTATTAATCACAATCTGCAATATAAAGTAACAATCAAATTCATATTAACGAACCTGCCTCATTTAAACGCTCCTAAAATCAGCCTCGATAAGGAATTTGAGCTAATTCTAGCAACATCAATGCAGCTGACCAAAAGAGGAACATCCCAAAAAATCCGATGTAAAAAATTTAAATTTATGGTCAAAACTTCGGAGAATCCTAGATCATCATCAAAATCATTTGAAATTTTTTCTGTCCATTTAGATGGCTCCTTATACTTATTCAAAGAATTGTGAAGTTCCAAAAACTTTTGCCCAAAAGACGAGATTATATATAAATCTTCAGACATGAAAAATTTCATTTCATCTGTACAATCTTTTACTGTGGGCATATTCCTGTCAAGATTTGATGAAAAATAAGGTCCAACAACAGTCAAAATAAATCTGGATTGAAACAGCATAGGGGATTCGATTATTTCTAAAATACTTTCCAATAATTCTATTAATTCCAGATATTCAGAGGTATTTTTTTGGGTTTGATCACCCAAAAAAGATTCGTTTATTTCGTAGGAATGATATGGATCCTTAGGGTCAATTAGCCTCAATGTTTTTTTGTTTGAATTAAAAACAAATCTGGAAAACGAACGAGACTTTAGTATTATTCTAACCAACTTAAGCCAATGCTGAATGTCGAGCAATAAAAACTTGGAAACTCCTTCAAAGCTATCTATACTGAGTGTATATCTGGTTGAATTAAATACAGAAGAGCAGGTAGATTTTACGGAGGTATATATTAATGGTAAATTTTCAAAAAAATATTTGTCATAATTTTTTAATCGTGAATTAGGCCTTTTTGAAGGAAGATCTAATTCATAAAAACAACTACATTGGAAAGAAAATAGAAGTTCAAAGCATTCAGGACACCTTAACTCGAACTCGAATGAATGTATTTGATCAACTTGCGCGCATATTTTGATCTTAGAGCTAAATCTAGAAATTTTAGGATGATGGTTAAGGAATTCATATTTGGAAAATAGTTGAAAATAATTATAATTCGAAATTGAAGAATTGTATATCAAATTAAAATCTTGCGAAAAGTTATCAGAAATACCAATGATGGTTTCTGATCTTCTTTGAATTTTTAATTGAGAATTCAGATTCTCCTTGTTATTAAATGTTTGATAGTTAATTTGATAAGGGTAGCTATTAATTCGTATTCTTGAAAAAGAAGTTCCATTAAAATAAACCCTTTTGGAATGAAATGTAGAGGATTTTATTAAGACGTTCTCTACAGTAATCCTACATCCATAAACTAATCCATTTAGATTTTCAACTAAAGATATATCAGAGTACAAATTAAATGACACTGAAGGATCAAGCTGACTTACAATAACAACTACGATCTCAGAACTATTAGAACGGCTATGATCGTTAGTTTCGATTTGGCTTTTTGCGGTTTGAAACTCATTTAACGATGAAAAAAGAACTTCAGAATTCCCGGCGCTAAATGAAGAATTTTTTTCCGAGTTTAATTTAACTTTTTCACCAGAAAGCAATACATTCTCCAAAATTCCATTAATTGAAACAACGTCATTATTCTTGTATCCCAAACAAATCGAATCCATCTGATTGGAACTCCTTGATGATTCAAGAGAGATTTGTTCAAAGAATTTTTTGGAAGAAATCAAAACATCTTCATTAGTGCAACTGTTATTGTGATCAACAGAAAGTTCCTTATCTTGGAAGGTCAATTCGAATTTTCCAATGTTTGAATATCTCAAAAAGCTGCTAGAACTATTAGTTGCAAGACAATGTTTCAAGAAAGACTCAGAATCAAGTATCAAATCAATTCCAAGATGGAGATTCTTATCTTTTGAAAATATTTGGGAATTAAACACTTTATTTATAAATATTATTTTGGATTCTTCATTGATTTGTATCATGTTAATGTTTGTTTTGGATATGATTTTTATGTCCGATTGATTAAATCTGATCAAAAAGGCAATATTTTTTCTGCAACTTTCAAAATTAAAACCAGATGATTTTATCACGACAAGAGACCTTTTAAGGTCAGAAAGCGATCCGTGGTAGCATTTATTTTGAGGTTTCATATTACCTATCAAAAACTCTGCAGAATAAGCCATGAAACTGACTATTTCTGACTTTTCTGATTTATCGTTATCGTCTAATTCAACATTTAGTTCGGAGTAAGCAGATAATTTATTGGGAGGCGATATAGGAACAAGGTAAATTAGATTCTGGAAAATATTCTTATCTAAAGAGTAACTTTCACCGCTAGTTTTTTCTATCTTTAAAAAGTCATTAGAAGGCTTAGATTTAATTAGTTTTGAGTTTCGGAAAGTGGAAACGATGCAAATTTCTGATTCTGTGAGAGGTTCAAAATTTTTGAAACGGTTTTTTTGATTAATAGATGATTTTGTAGACACATAATATGATTCAAAAATCCAAACATGACCTAACATTTGGCTAATGTTTAGTGAATCGGAAAATTCATTTACATACTGGTCAATAGAGCTACCTGGGCTCTGAACTCCAATGTTTTCAGCATCAGAAAACCGAGATTTTATATGAAAGCCTAATTTCTGTCTTTTGTGGGTTTTTGGCTCATTATCATCAAGGGTTAAATTTCCTATGCTCGACACTATTAGGATTGGAATTTGAAAGGAAGAATCCGACAAAAAGGTGTTCCCGTGTTTGTCTAAAGTCAAAATTCCGCATAATTGTATACCTCCAAGACCTGTATCGATATGAGGTATAAAGTTTTCTAAAGAGTAAGGATCCCGAACTTTAAGGCTTTGAAGTATAACATCTTTATTTGCTTGTTTTACATCATGATTTTTTCTTTGAAAGAATTCATTATTCTCAAAAAATTTAATTATGTGATTCCAGATTTTAATATTTAATTCTACAAAAGGAAAATTTCTTGTGGCCGAATTAAATATGGAGTTTGAAACTAAATGCTCATCGTGGGAATTGATATAATTATAGATATATAGTTTGTGGTAAAACATTGAATGCTTTATAGTACTTTTCGGATTGGATTCACTAAACGAATCTAAATTTAAAATAGATAATGATGTGGAGTAAACATCAACACAGTATACTTTGGGGTCTAAATTATCCTCCATAGAATGGGATTGGACTTCAAATTTGGTTTGAATTTTTGAAACTAATTCTATAATAAATAGGATCTGAAGGGAATTTTTAAAATTACAGAGTTTCAATCGATTAAAGATATTAAAGAGAGTTTCATCATTCGGTAAATTAGGTGAGAAATCACTCACTGGTGAGTTATGATGCTGTCCTAATACTTCGATAGAGGTTTTTTCCACCCCTAACAAGACTATTGAACAACCGTTACCCTGGGATAATCGACGATCTATTTCCCATTTGTAATTGAAGCTCATATTGTTATCGCAATAAGAACCAGGATGAGGAAGAGAAAATGGGTGTACATTATTTATCTTTATTTTAGTCATATTTCTAAGTGGGATCCAAGGATTGAAATCTTCACAAAACCCAACTGATAAAATTACACAATCATCCAATGTAAAAAGTCCTAGCCTTGAATCTATTATCTTTGTAATAGTCCCAGTGTATGAAACATTGCCATCATAATTTGAACTATCAATAGGTGTAGGCTGGTGGTTGTTTTGGGATTGAAAAGGCTGAATGCTATCAAAATCAGATTCTGATTTGTTTGATGATAAAATTTCTTTGCTAGACTCTCCAAATCTTTGATAGGGGTAAAAATTGGATAATGAATTGCTGCTAGGTATATATTTTGGAGTGATATTAGAGGGCTTATTTATTGAGTGGTTATATATAACCTCATAATAGTTGTAGTTAAGAAGGCTCATAAATGAATCCAAAATAGGATCCATAAGTTTAATATAATCATAAGGGATTGATGAATTAAAGAATTTCGAGCCACAATTTTCAGTAAAAAAATTCTCAATTTCTTCTTCAGATTTGAGATGGCAATCTAGAAAAACTAGTAAACTATTAGGAGAATTTTGATTGCTATAGGAGTTATCTACAGAACTTGTCGCCTCGGAGTATGAAGGGCTAATTGAGCAGTAATAATCTTTATATATTGGGTACAAATCTTCTAAATTTAGTTTAATAGATGTAACATTAAGGATGGAAATAGGGGCACCAATTGATATGAATGGATGGAAATTTGAAAAAAAATCCCCAAGCATAAGAATACTCATAATCTTAGGTTTGGAGTTTACATTTAGTGAATCATTTTTGAGTTCGAAATTATTATATTCCATTACTTGAATAATATAGTAGGGAAATTTGCTTTGTTTTATTCGAGTATCTAGGGACGTCGCTTTAAGTACGTGCTTTTCTAAGTATAGGACGGGACTTTTGGAAATGAGTAAACCTAGCACATTGTATAGAGGATTTAAAGATTTATCAAAGATGGGTCGTCCACTATCCAATGAATATATTTTATTTAAAATCTTAGAGAAAAAGACATCTAAAATTAATTGGAATGAAAATTCAAAATTTGAATTAGACGAAACTCCATTTTGAATGATTTCGCAATCAGTTAAGCTTTTATTATTTTCAATGAAACTCCTGTCATACCAGTTTTCTATAGTTTTTTTTTTGATGAATGGAGTAAGCACACGATTAAACGAAATTGAGTATAACCGTTGTACAAATGGCAAATTTAAAACATTAGGGAAATTATTCGGGTTTAAAAAATATTGGTTGAAAAGAGAAGGTTGATGTTCTAGGGAGATTATTTTTGGAAGACTTTGAATTTCTATAAATGACCAAGAGCTTTTTGTTTTTCCAACAATATTCCCTGGGGGTTTAAAATATTTCCAATCGTCCAATATCACGAAAAGACCTTTTCCATATTGGAAGGGTAGTTTTGAAATAAAACTCTTGAGAGAAGATAAATAACCCTGTGTATCTTTATCTATGTTTTGATCGTTCTCGGTTAAAAAATTTGGGATTTCAGAGCAAAATGGATATAGGCTACTCTTCGTGAGTTTTGAAATATGATATTGATTTGATTCATTGTTTTCGAATTCCTGTTTCTCGTTTGTTCTGATGAACAATCTGATTAATTTTCCAGAAAACAGGAGAGGATCCTCAGGTGTTGAGCATTCGCCGGCATAACCGTGAAAATGGGATATGTTTGGGGAATTAAACCCTAATTTAGCTTTTTCTGTTGTATCAGAAGTGAAGAGAATTTGAGATAAATCTTCGAACCAAATGGAATCAGGTGTTAGATAAAATGGATCCACATTCTTTAGAAATTTTTTTTGGGTGCAAAATCGGATACGTCCTACTAATATTTCTCGTGTCTTTAAGCTAGTTGAGGAATTTTCATCTTGTCTGAGTGGATTATCTTGGGAATACGGTAATGGAAATGAATATCTTTTAAAATTAGAATTGTCGAGGCTATTTCTTTGGGAAGAAATGCTTGATTGAAATTGGCTATTAGGAATACCAACTATGTTCGATTTGACCCCAGAGTTTAGATTAACACTCTCCTTGAAAAAATCTCCCATGAAAAATTTTCAAATGGTAAAAAGGATATCTCATTTAAATGCAGTAATAAATTCACAACTGTTCTATGAATTTATGGTTTAATGTTAGATTCTTACGACTATGTATCTTTGAATTTAAATCCTATTATGTATAAAATTTACCTGAATATAATCGTTTTTCAAGTAACGTTTTTTCATAATTATGATTGGTAATAACTGTTTTAATTATAAATAAATATATGTACTTGCAAAAATATGAGGTTATATTATTATTGTTAGCTAATAAAAATCTTCGCTTATGAATGATTAGGCTACCAATGCAATACTTACATTTGATCATAGCTCTCACTAATTTAACAAATAAAAATGTAAATTTCAAATAATCTTCCACTTATGGAAAAAATTAAAATCCACTCGTAATCATAAATAATCAAGATAAAATTAAATACGATCCACCCAAAATCTCAATCTATCACCAAAATTATTTTTTACAAGCATTTTTCATGGTTAGACAATATTTATTTGACAATTATAACCGAAATCTGATATTTCTATTGGTGACCTGATAATTCTGATTTTTCCTAATAAAAATAGGACAACGATAAATTTTCCAACTTTTCTACAAAACTACTCACAATTATGCCATTTTGCACAAAATTATTCCGTTTTCGCACAGTTTTTTACTTTGTCCAATAAAAACAATTTTTTTCTTTTTTCTTTATCCAGATCAACTAAGTATTCACCAATAATATATCATTATTTAAAATAACAAAATCGACCTTCTATAAATTTATAAATTGGCAATACTGCATAACCTTAGCCAACCATTCCAATTTATGCAGTGTTGGGTGGAATATATCGGATGATAGGTATAGCTTCAGTTTCCTCTAGGATCTCAGCTAGTGGATTGATAGAGTAATAGATTATCGTTTGGTAAAATAATCTTTTACATCCATTACATTGATTTTATTATTGTTGTAGTCATACTAATGACTAACATTTCCTTCAAGTAAAATTATGTATAAAAAAAAGTGAAATAGCTAATTATCCGTTTTTTAAAAGTAAAATAACCAAACTGCTGACTTAATATATTCAACTCAGAAAACAAAAATATTGTTCACAAAGCTTATCTCATTCCAGACCCAAATTTAAGCCTCACTCTTATTTGCTCAAATTAGCCATCTCAATTGGCATAACTTTGAGGTTTATCCAATGGCATATAAGTAATATTAGTCTAATGAAAACATTGAGCAAAAAGTGAACGCCATTTTTTATAGCATCGGCCCTGTAAGAGTTGAATAAGAAGAATCATGAAAAACTATTGGCTCTTTCATTGGTGTGTAAATAGCACGATTTTAATAGGGTATTCACCACTAAAAACATTACAATATTAACCGTGCAAAAATGACTAATTATTATACAAATTATTGGTCAATACTAAAAAAATGTACAAAAAGATTAATATTATGCAAATTCGCTAAATTTTGAGTCATTTTGCATAAATGTGTGGAAATTTTAGTTTCTACCATAAAAATATCTGACAATTTGATTGAGGTTAAATAGTAAATTTCGACTATATTGATTATTACTCAACTATTTTACACGGAATCGATTAAATTGGACCGAATTCGACTAAATTAAGCGATTTTCGACTAATGTAAAAATTTAGCCAATAATCGGATTTAATTATTAAGCCGTTTTCGACCAATTTTAGCTGAATTAGTTAACCAATGCAATTGGTGCCTTTGATTTGAATAAAGGATTTACATTGGCTATTTTCTAATTAAGTCAAAATAAACAGTTTTTTCAAGCATCTTACTAAACTTTATAGATATTAATTGTGTTTAAGTGCAACTTATTACAGGGTTTTTCATTCCAATAGACACTTTTTTTCATTTGAATAGACACTTTTTTTCATTTCAATAGACCCTTTTTTTCATTCCAATAGACCTTTTTTTCTGGACCTGTGGGGTCATTCTTATATCCAATAATTCACTTTAACTTATAGGCATTAATATATGTCATTATTGGTTAAAATCATATTGTTCTTAGGTATTATAAGCTTTTTCTTTTTGATTGGTATAAATAATTATTAAGTCCAATGATAACGTTTTTTTTATTTTAATCAAAAAAATAACCCCGCAAATCTAAAAAAAGGGTCTATTGGAATGAAAAAAAGGGTCTATTCAAA
>LSSL01001843.1:0-13169 GCA_001953115.1 Smittium mucronatum
TAGCGATAGCCTTAGTAAGTCATGACAATGAAAAAAATTACAGCTGGGTTTTAGAAAATTTAAATTCAGAAGCAATTAAATTGGAATTAAATTTTGGAATTAAAAATTTAATAGCAGACTCTGCACCTCAAATAAAAAAATAATAACAAGATTTTCTATCGAAATCAAGAGAATAAATTTTTGGTTTCATGTTTCAAAAAACATCAAGGATTTAATTTAAAAAAAACCTGGTACTTTTGGAGATTATATCTATAGTGACATGCGCAAAATTCAAACAAGTGTCACAAAAAATATTTTCGAGTGTTCAGTAAATTTATTTGAGAAAAAATGGAGAAATTTCAATCTTTTGTAGGATTTTTTGGATGAATTTGAGAAAATTTATTTCAGAAACAACGAAAATTGGTATGAAGGATACTCTCTGTTTAGCCCCTCAACAAATAATGCCTTAGAGAGATTTAACAGACGATTAAAGATATATTTACAATGTATAATTTCCCTGACATTTTAAAATTTCTAGACTTTTCAAAAGAAATAATTAATGATTGTATTGATTTTTATACTCCGCATTTCCGGAAAATAATTTATAATGAAATTTCTATTTTAGAAATGAAAAAATCATATTTTGGAATAGCTAGATCCACTGAGAAAACAGAAATTTATATTTTTTCAAAAAAAATGTTAGATAATAGAATTTCATGAAGTTTCAGGGTTAATTAAATCAATGAAATTTGAAAATTTCGATAAATCAGTAAATTTTTTCGAAAAATAACTTTCATATCATCAAAAAATATATCCTTCAACATATAATTATGTTTTTTGCTCTTGCAATAATTTTTTTAAAAAAAAGAAATGTATACATATATTTCATTTTATTAATGAAACAAATTTAACTGATTTAATTGACATAACTCTTCTTGGTAAGCGAAAAACGGCATTGAGACCCAGAAAAATCAAGAAGAAGTCAGCACTGAGTATACAGTTAGTATAAATATTTTCATTTATACTAAAATTTATTATTTTGTAAATATTAATAAAGGAGTTATAAACAAAAAAAATTCATTCGTAATATTTATTAGTTTAAACCAATTATTTTACGTGAAAAAGATAAATATATATATATGTCTTATATATAGATGAGAGTGGGATATGAGATACAGGATGCGGAAAAGTCGGTTGGAAAAAGTACAAAGGCTGGTCTGGTAAAAGGGAAAAAGGAAAGACGGGAAGGGGGGATGGGTAACGGGGAACGTAAGACGGGAGATGGGAGATGGGATACGGGGAAAGAGGGGGGTGAAAAGGGGAAAGAGGAGAAAGAGTTGACGGGGAATGGGGAATGGGGAAAGGAGAAGGAGAAAGAGAAGACGGTGGATGGAAGACGGAAGACAGGGAAAGGGAAAAGGGAAATTGAAAGAGATAAGGTGCTTACTTTCTATCGTCTCATTTTCTTATAATCGATGTTTTGTTTTCTTGTAACAGAAAAAAATAATTCTGATACATTTTCTTCTAGCACTTGTAATTAAAAAATTCTTTCAGTAGATATGCATAAATTCATTATTTTCAGCCCAAAAATGAATATGAAACACGGGGATGTGCCACTTTGATTTGCTCAAGAATTAGTATGTTTTTAGTAAATTTCTTGTAAAAATAAGCACTGTGTAACATCAACACTGTATTCTTTTGATTAATTTAGTATGTTTTCAAGAAATTTAAGTGATTTCAAAATAGATTAGTATAATTTTAATATTTAATCATTCGGAATTATCGGAAAAAATGACAATTTTGGATTGTGATATTTCTAAAGGAAAGTTTTTGGCTATCAAATCGTTACTCAAATATTAAAATCGGCCTGTTTTTAACTATTTCTTTACGATTTAAAGTTTATGAGTCCTAAATTTGGCAGACAAGAAATCATATTTACATTAGGCCTTTTGCTTTTAGGCAGTTTTACTGCCGCCATGTGTTCTTTTTTTTCCTACCTCTATTTCTCCTAATAAATAAATTCAGATTGCTTTCATCAATAAAAATGAAAAACTTTTTTGAGACAGATCATTCGGGGAATTCGGTTACGTATTTCCTTCTTTTTAATTTGTACTCCATTAATTTTACTTGTCTTGGCACCATATGAGTTTCTTTTGTGGTGAATATTTCAAGTTTAAATTTCATCTCACTGTCCGGGGAAAAACTAACAAATAGTATTCTATGAATAGAAAATTTGCCAACTCTTAGAGAACATCCAAAGGATTTTCCTCTATTTTAGACATAAAAATATCTGAACTTTCTTCGATTAGCTTACTGGACCCGGTTCTATTCCCCTCTCTGCTCTTTAGTTATACCCGTTATGATTTTATCTAACCATAGGCTGTGGATATGGGAACATTGTTGGCATTTATTTCTTCCATAAAAATATTCTCGATTTATACGCAAATATATTATTGCAGATCTGATTCATTGGGGGTCTTTTTATAAATACCCCTGGCATTTTGTTCTGAGGAAATATTATTTATTTAGTTAATATCCAATTTTGATGAATACTTTAAAATTATTTTTTATAAAATAATATTTATCGAGGACATGAATTATTTTATTTTAAATCTGATTGAGTTTAAAAATGCAAGCTTTTTTATCCCTAACCTTTTTTTAAAAAAATGTTAGATAAATAAAGTTTAAACATATTTTTGAAAAACTGGATCAAAATTATTTCTTACTATATTTTTTTAATAATGAAACCATATCACCCAAAAATGGCTTATAGTTGTAGAAATATACAAATATTTTTTAAAAAGCTAAGATTAAAATTAAATATTTTTTTAATGGAAATAAAAATCATAAACCCTTCTTTTAGTTATTACTAAGCTTCCTTACATTTTTATTGTAAATAGGAATAAGTTAGATTCTTTATTCCATCCTTTGGAATATGAAACCTTACAGTTTTTGATTGAAATTTTTATTATATATAAGCTTTTCCCAAAACAGGATTACTTTTTTTCAATAAAAAAATATTTTGGACATGATTGGTTGTTCTTTTTCATAATCATAATCATTTCCACTTTTATTATAATTGTATGCACATCCAATAATTAATTATTGCTATTCTTCAAATCGGTTTTTCTTATTTTTAATCGGTCTAATTTTTCCAAATCAAATATAATTTTCATCAAATCATTTTTACTTTTTTCCAATTTGACTTAGAAAATGTGTAATATATTTCTTAAATCTAATTGTTGCAATTTGTTGATTTGAAATATATCGAATAATTTTCGATATTAAATCCCCGGTTTACTGTTCGAGAAAGTTAATAAATCAATGAGTAATATGCTTTTTAATTAATAACAACTGGTTCCATCAGTAATGCCAGAAAAAATTCAAAATTTCTCCAGTTTTAAATGCTTTAGATGGATGAATAATATTTTTTTAAAAAATATTGAATTTATTGTATTAGACACTAAAGTGTCCATTTAAAGTTAAAAATATACCACAGATATGGCTTCAAAAATTAACCAAGTTAAAAAATCTTAATCGAAAGAATTATCTACCGACCTACAAGATCTTACCTACTAGGAATTGTTTCATTGTAATATTATAATGTTAGAGAATTTTTCCAGGATTTGTTGAGCTCTTTAGGGCGATGGTTAATTTACACTATACTAAGAAAAGTGCTGTTATAGGTCAAATTAGATTTAAAATCTACCAAGCCAAGAATTCGAAGCTTCTTTCGGGTAGTTAATAAGTAATAAAAATTATTCTATTCAAAAATAAGGCGCGTAAAAATATCATATCTGATAATACCCCATATTTGGCCTCTAGAGTGGCTTCTTTTCTCTTATTTTGGTATAAAAGCTTTAATTTTTCGACATTTTAGTCCTAATTTCATGTTTCTGGTTATAATTTCCACGGATAATGACTTAGCACTTTGGTTAAAAAATATGTCTCGATAGATTTGAGATCAATTTGGCTAATCGATTAAGTTTTCACTCTTCAAAGTGACTTTGGTCTATTATATGCAAATTTATATTATTTTATGTATATTTCAACCGATTTTGAAAATGCGTCTTAATAAGCTTCAGATAGTTTTGGGTATATTTTCCTCTAAAGAAGCAACTAAAATATCCACACTTTTATGCAATATTAATAGAAATTTTGCGAATTTGCGCAATATCAATTTTTAGCAGTTTTTTATATTAGCCGATCAACAGGTAAGAACAATTTTTATTTAAGTAAAATTAATATTAAAATATGTATAGTGGTGAATATTTCATTCATACTGAGTTTTTTGCATACTCATGAAAAACCTAATAGAATTTGTGAGATTTCTAACTTTATGGTAATTTTTCTTCTGGAGAGATTTCAAAAGCATCAAATAAAATGACATAAAATAAATGCTAGGTTTCTCTTATTGTCCCTAAAATTGGCCAAATTATGTTTTTAACTCCACATTTTAAATAATTATATTTAAGGGATATTCCACATAATTTCGACTTTTTCCTAAATTTTAAATCGACGATTTTTATTTTTTAATAATTATGCCGAATTAATTATATATCCTATCCAATTTGGTTTCAGTTATCTTAAAGAATTAAACATTTTTTTGAAGATTGATAACTAATCAGTAAAATATTAACACATTTTAACGAAAAAGTGGCATAAATCAGTTTTCCAAAGTTTATGGACGAATTTGTAGATATATATAACTTTAGATATCAACTCGAAATTCCCATGTTTGAATCCCATGTGAAAGTCACACTCTCCATAGCACTGCTGATTAAAACTAATACACTCACTTATAAATTCTATATTTCTTATTTCAAAAAGGTATTCCATAACATCACTGAAGAATTTTATATTTTTATAAGGAAGCTTTACATGTTCACTTTAGAAATAGCTACGGTCTCCCATGTTTATTTATAAAAAAGGCTTGTGTTTCATCCTCCCTTTCACCACGAAAAAAACATTTTGTGCCAAAAGTAATTAAATCAATAATGAATAGTTTGTCTGTTAATATAATCACCCTTATTCCCCTTTCTAAAATTCTACCCTAAACAAAGTAATGTTTCTGATGAAGGATAAAGCCTTCTTTCAGCGAAAATATGATATTATTTTTTTAAATCTTAAAATTATTTATACTGATATCAAATTAATATAATAAAACTTCGATATAATGACCCTATCATTATTGGACACATAAATCGCCTCCTTTTTCAATAATTAATCATAAATATATCCTATTTAATCTATATCTATATAAAAATATTTCATTCCAACTTTTTGGGATGTAATATTTACAATTAGTTTTATTCTTTTACATTCTTGTTCCCCTTTATATCTTATTCAAAATAAATCCTTTCCTTAGCTCAATACAGTGTCAGTAAACTCCTTACAGTTCGAAAAGCTTCTGTTTTTGTTCATTTTTATCCCCTTTTGCTTTTGCTTTTGCTTTTGCTTTTGCTTTTGCTTATCTTCTTTTTTACTCACAGGTTATAAAAAAAAACCTGCCATTGAATCTTATTCTTATAAAAATAAGAGAAATAAATTTTAACCAGTCTTCCGGGTTCAGATAATTCTATCCCCAGCTCAACAACCAGAACATTGATGACATCTCTGAAGCCGAGAACAACTCCACCACCATGAACTATGAAGTATCGAACAACATCCCAGAAAAAACCATTCAGTTAAACAATTCGGTAGCTATTCCTGACATTACAAGCAGGCTTTCTGAAGCAGTAAGTTTGACGGTAGCACAACTAACTACCAAACATATATTTCCATTATGGGTCTCTATCTTTGGGCTCGCCCGATAGTATTATACGTCTCGGAAACAGAATTTTAAGCCAATACCCTATAACTATATTCAACCCATAATGTTGGGGACCTGCCTGTACAGACATTATCCTTATGTTGTGGTCAATACTGGTCCCGCCCAGTCTCTCCGGTGTTATTATTAGTGGGGGGGGGTAGTGTCATATCAGGTATAAGTTTCTAGCTCAATTTCAAGCATCAACTTGAAATTGTGGCATTTTGGCACAATGTGTGACACCTAATATAGAAGTTTCAGGGTTTTAGCTCCAGTAATGCCATCCAAATGCATTTTAATTAAATGGAACCAGTTTCAGATAAGATTAATCATTCAATTTAAGTGAAGTTATCAACCGATTCTTAATCTCAAAAAAAATTCTTAGTGCTTCTTTTGTCTGTGCAAAATCATACGTCTTAGAATATATTCATGTTGAATGATTGATATAACAATATCTTATTCCAAAAAATTTCCTGCAACTCTTTCTTAATAAATTCTATAAAGTTTGAAACACCATTACGATGAAATTTTTTTTATCCAAGACAGTGTAGATTTCAACTAAGTTTTAGTTTTGACTCTGAAGCTTTCAACTAGTTTTCTCAAAATTCTTCTCTTACAGTATGATTTCTGATTTCTGACTTCTGTCAACAATACTGACTCACTACTCGTCCCAAAATAAATTTTAACGTCTTCCAGAAAGTTTAGTATGTTATCATCTTAAACTCAAAAATATCCAACTAAGCAACTCTATTTTTTTTAGCTTCCGTAAATCCTAAAAAATCTTACCTTATAACCTTTAAATTATCTGCAATTTTTTTGTACTAAACGTCTTCTTTCTCGCAAAATAATAATAATAATTTGGAATAAGGAAAAAAATCTGTTTTTTTGTTAATCCAAAATAAAAAGTGTTTATTTCTTGATTCTCTTTTAAGTTATTTGTATATTTTTATATGGGTTGAAATATTTATCTATTGATTTCGAAAATTGTATCAAGATTTTGTAATTTAAAAAAATTATGAATTGTTTTAAAATATATATATATATTGGATGATTTAATAATCATTGGTGAAATGATGTTATTATTTTTTTTGATCTCATCATTACTTTTTGTGATTATATTCTATTAAACTTCTTCATTTTTTTTCTAGATTTTATAAAAAATACATTCACAATCATTAGTGCTATATTTTGAAACTTTAAAGTCTGATACCATTTTTGTGAGATTTACTCTATGCGAAAGCTCCGATAATACTTTCCACCGAATTTATTAATGTAAATTATAAAAGTTTTTATGGAAGGATATAAAATGATTTATATTGTGTCTTTTTATCTTAAAATCGAATTAAATCATCAATATCCTCGATTTTTGAGGAGCTGAGGATGTGGGGAATAGAGGATAAATCAGAGTTTCCATGCTAAATTCTTCTTGAATACAGCTTAAATTCTATTATTGATATAGTATTATATTTTTAATAGGAAATCGATGAAAAAAGATGAATATGAAATTCCATTAATAATAAGCAGACTGGTTTCAATATTAATGATGATTATAATTTAAATTAGTCAAAGTAAATTTATATGTTTCTTAGTATAAATTATTTTTTAAAAAACTTTAAGCCATTGGGAATAACTGGAAGCAGATAGGGTTTGGCATATATTTAATACCGCATAAATATTAAAAAATAAAAATGTGTGATTTCCTATCTAGGTAAAAGTCGAAATTATTCGGAATATATCTTTAATTAATACCAATGCGCCATCTATTTAAGTCTCTATAGTGAATTTTATACATATATATACTTAGCTCTATCACTTTTTTGAGCCACAGTATTTTAATCGTAGATAGATTTTCCAAAAAATATGTGGAAAAAATATTTAAAAAACATATAAAACATCTTAAAAATTAATATCGTATCGTGTATAAATTTTCATTTCGTTTTACTGGTTGCTTGCTTAGATAAAACTAAATTTATACTTATCACACAATTTTTTTTCAATTAGTATGGATAGTTAAGTTTACGCAGCATTCTGAATTCATAGATTTATTGAAGATGTGGTTATCTCCAGAATAATCCGAATATCTCTTTTTCCGTTATAAATTTTATAAAACTGATCGAGGGCCTTTGGATAACTTTATGATATTTAATTTTTTTATAGTTTAAGTAATATTATGTCTAAATTAATGTGATATATAATTTTATATTGGATATTCAAAGGAGTAAATAATATGTTTTTTTTAAGAAAAATTCCTGAGAAGGATGGAAAAGTATTTTTCTTAACCCTATATTCCTGGAAATATATTATTTATTTATTTATTTTCCCAGCAATAAAATCAAAGTCGTTATAGGTTATAGATTAACTTATTACCCCTGATAACAGTTCTGATATTTTTCAATTCAATTTACGTACTAAATACTCAACTGGTTCAAAAAGAGGCTCAAATTGACCTCTGAAATTTTTCAGTGTAAAATATTTGAATATTTCCAGATTTTGTAGCCTTTTATATTTATTTTCTATTTTTTAATTCAAATTTATGTCATTATTGACCGCATTTATCCTAAAATATATATCAAAAATTATAATCAATCCTCTTAAAACCAATTTTTTGATCCTAAATAAACCTTAGCTTTGAAGTCTCGTGAGATGAGACCTTTTTTTCATCTATCTTACCACTTAGCTTACACTATTAAACCCCGTTTTCCCAATAATCTTGTTGAAAAAATAATTTATTTATCTTATGCTGAACTCTCTAGATTTCAATTTTAGAAAGACGTTCTCTTTTTCCGTTAAACCTTTTCTTATTAAATATTTTTGGGCCTAAAGTTCTCTGGGTTTTCTTCTGGATACTTACTCGAACTTTTGTGTTAATTATCTCTCAAAAATACAATGTAAATATTGAATCTCCACCTATTATTCTGTATGAAGAGTTTCATGTTGAAAACAGAGCTTTTGGTATGAAACCTTATATTTTATGAAATTTTTAAATATCTTTATAATGTTTTGTTTTAGATTTTCTTCCTAATCTATGTAGTCCCTGGGTCGATAAGCCGGTATGTTTTGATGAATTACCTTATCTTCTAAAAATTTCAAATTTTGGATACAAAAATTGAGATCTGCGAACATAAAACATTTTTTACAAGATGCTTAACTTTGAAAAAAATCATCTTTGATAAAATTAAAAAAGAATTCTTATTTAGAGCCCCTTGTTAAAATTACAATCGGATATTTATTATAATTATCTATTAAAGCGTGAATGAACTTTTTTTTTACCAATTTTTCGCTCGAAAAGAGATTATGTAGCCTCTATTCCCCAAACAGAGGATGTATTATCGGCTTTATATGTATTGATATTAATAATTCTGTTCTTCTAATATTTTAACTTTTGAAACATCTCGAATTTATTAATATTTGGTTTAAAGTCCATAACACTTCTTCTATACCAAGTATTTCTCTTGGAGCTCTGTTTGTTTCCAGAAAAATTTGATGTTTGTATTATGTAATTTTGATCATAAAATTTTTAAAAAAAATTATATATCCATTTTTTTGTCCCGTTCTATTTAGGTTTAGCATATAACTTGGATTTAATTTATTTATTTTTCAATCGTATCAAAATTGATTTTCAGGTGTAAATATTTATTGACAATCTACAGCTTTCATTTTCTCAGACCTGTATACCAAACTAAGGATGGAAAATTTTATTCTAAATATTACTGGTCTATTTTTTCTTTAAATAGAGTCTTTTTCCATGAGGCTGATTTCAGAAAACTATAAAAGTTAATCCAAAACAGATAGTTTTTTAAAAAAAAAGTTGAATTTTTTTGACAAAAAATTCCAACAACCCCATCCCTTAGTAATCTTAGCCATCGAGAATTTGTTTGAAGTGGTTTTTAATCTATTAAAACATTTACACATTAATATACGAATTATATAAAAATAATTTGATGCTATCAGCTCAATTATTTAGCTGGAATTGTCAACATGGAGCTAATTTTATTTTTTTAGTCTCCATCTCCCCAAAAGAGTTTTTTGACCTACAACAACAGAGCTGGATTGGTTGAATAATCGCTAATATTTTCTTTAAATTTGATATTTCGTGAAAAAAATTGTTAAATTTTATTTTTTGGACGTTTTCCCATTTTTTTACGCTAAAAAGCGGTGCTCAATTGTCTCTTGCGCGTTTTTTTTACAAAAAAGACAAAAAAAATTAAATTTTCCATCGATTGTTTTCGTATTGGCCATGCGCTGAACCGCCCAAAACTGGCCAATTCGTATTTTCCCGATTTTCTGGAAGCCTATTCGGTGAGCTGAGTACAGGGATTGAAGTTTAATCCAAATTTCAGATTTTTTTATTCCTTAATTTAGAGGCAATTTGTGAATTATTGATCGGCTATTTAAATTTTTTTGATCTGACAATTGTTTTTTATTTTTAAAAATTCCGCATGTTTTATAATATTTTTTCAGCCATTTTGATGTTCCCGTCATTCATGCGCTAATTTGGGATCGGTGGGGGCTTTTAATTAAATCAGCAATCCATGCCTTTGAATTTTTCCATTTGTGGAATGCTCGCTCACGGGCCACGCTTATTTTCAAAAAAACAGATTTTATATCCAGCTCATTTCTAACTCTTTCCATGGTATTTGATTTTCCTACTTTGGAATCTAATCGTATTGCATTATAAATTTCACTTTTTATCGTTCTAATTCTATATTCACTCATACCGAATTTTTAACCACCATAGGTTCCAATTTGGCATGAGCGCTGAATTTGTAATTTTAATTTTTATCGCAGTTGTATGATCAGTCCTAGACAAAAATCTGTAACGACCAAAAAACACATTTTAGACTTTTGCTTTATTTTTTTTATTTTCACTGATGCCGATTAATCTTCATTAAATATGTATCCAAGGCATTCATATTTTTGGATAATTTCCAAAAAATTTCATTGGTCAATGAAAGAATAATTTATTTTTGAAAGTATTACGAGAAGTCAGCACTTCAATGCATTTATTTTCATTTTCCAGGTATCAGGCCAATTAGAAACCAAATTTAAAGAGTTTTGGAGAGACTCCGGTTTATTTTTTATTACTACAACATCGTCTGCAAATAAAAACCCAGGGATTTTTTCCTAGTGTAGGCACATATACACCTTCCATTCCATCAAAAATATCGTTAATAAAAAAATTGAATAAAATCGGCGATGTTGGGCATCCCTGTCGCACGCCACATTTTTAATCAAATATCTCAGTAATCTCACATCCTATTCTTACAGATAGTTTCGGTGAATCATAAAGTTCTTTGATAATTTTTAAAGTTTTCCCGTCGATTCTCATATTTATCAGCTTTTATATTAATAATATGTGTGGCACCATGTCATAGGCTTTAGAAAAATCTATAAATCATATCCAGGTTCTAATCCCGTAATTTTTCTCGTTTTACAATTTCATTCAAAACCGTCTCCCGGGAGACGCATTCATCTCTAGTCCTAAAACCTCCTTGTTTTTTTGTAAATATTTTGTATTTTTTGTTGATGTATGCGAGTTTATTAGCTAAAAAATTTGCCAATATTTTTACAAAAGTCGGTATACATGAGATACAGCGGTAATTTTTTGGGTTTTGAAGGTTCCCTTTATTGAAATTGGTAACACTATTCTGTTCGAAATTATTTCAGAAATTTATTCAGTGCCCCGGATTTTCCTTAAAAGTTTAAATATCACCTTGTCTATTTTTTAATTAGGTGAAGTTTTATATTTAACCAGATTCCATACTTTTTGGGGATTCCATCGGTCTCGCGCTTTATTTTTTGGTATTTTTTTTAGAGTAGAGGTTATTTTTGGCTATTTCATTGGTTCTTCACATTATGAGAAGGTTTCCATGTCATATTTTAACATCGGTCTCCACTTACCATTAGTTCTACTGTTCCCAGTTATATCAATTGCAAGATTTTTGAAATAATTTCCCCGAAATTTTAGTTTTGTCTCAATATCTATCATTAAATTTTTATTAATATCAAGAACTGGACCTACTGAGTGCTGATTTAAAATTTTCCCGTTGAATATTTGATGAATTCCCAAATTTTTTTCGGTTCATTAGTGGTTATATATTCATTAAGTTTCTACAGTTTTTTTTCATAAAAATTTTTTGAATCAAGTTTTTTTGACTTCTCAGCATCATTTTTCGCCTTTACATAGGCATTCAAATCGATTTTATCCTTAGTCAGAAGTTTAAAAACTTTTTTTTAAAATTTTTTTTGATATTTTTGTTAGAATTTTTTTTTTTTGATCGATGGGATCGGTGAGGTCAGTTATAGCATCTAATCGATCAGACTCATTCCATATTATATCAATTAACTCTTTAGAACTTTGATTTATGTCGATTCGATCTGCGGCCAATAGATCTAATTGATTGCTTGAAATTAATTCGTCCTTGAACGATTCAATTTTTTTCACGTTTATTTTTCTTTTTTGTGGGAGTCTAGCTATATAATCCAATCTCAATTCAGCTTTAATGGAAGATGGTTAAATATTTCAATTTATTTGTTTGCAGTGCACCGTTTTGACCTTAGTACAACCCAATAGAAATAAATGTGATAAATAATTCGACCCATAACATTCCTATTCCATAGAGAACTCAGTGAGTTGGATACTCGGGAATAGTCAAAAATGATACCAGAATTTTTTATAAACCGGCTAAAATCTTCTTCGTCCATATTGAAATCGCCAGCAAAAATATTGCATCTTTTGTATCGACTCTTTTTTTCAGAAATTTTTTTATTTCTTCCATGTTCTTTTTTTTTACTATCCTCCAGTAGGGTATATGGGTGTAATGATCCAATCATTATTGATTACGCACATTACCCCTTGAATAAAGTTTCATATTATCTATTAGCAATTTACCTCTTATCCTTTATAAACAGCTCGCATTCCCACTTTTTGGAATGCAAGCTTTTCAATTAGTTTTCTTATCCTTTCATTCCTCCTCCGTTTGAAATATACCTTAGTCAGAATAAAATTATATCCTTAGTATTTTCCAAGAACCGTTAGGACTCTTACAATGGGAGTTAATTGATAAAATTTTAAAATTACTGCCGTTTCGATTTTTTCCTTGTATTATGCCAACCATCCAATTTGGGTGGTTTTTGAATTCGCTAATAGAGAGCCCAGATTTTTTTCTGAATCCTATTATAAGCCCATTACCACCCCTGGTTAGATGGCTTTGGATTATATTGCTGCGTAGCCAGTTATCTTAAATCGATATGATTTTTTACTTAGTAGGGCTTCTTGTATTAATATTACATCTGGAATATTTTTTTAAGGCAAAATTTATAGTTCAGGCATTGTAGATTTTATGCCTCTGATATTAAAAGTCATAATTTTTAATTTTGA
>LSSL01001846.1:2890-20595 GCA_001953115.1 Smittium mucronatum
AAACAGCAGAGAACTTAGAGCAGATATTACTCCCTTACTACACCTATCCACACATCACCCGTTTTTCACCGTACTGACAACACTAAGTATTTGTACAGCTGCCACAGTAGGAATAATGGGCGATAAACTTACCCAGGAATTGGGGCCGGAGTTTAGCAAAAGTATAATTAAAGAAGATAAAAGATCTTCCATAACTGTCTCCCCCGCCAATTTAACCGATGAGAATAAATCATCTTCTAGTGCAGGAACTTCAGAAGATTTGGATACCAAAGTATCACTTGCTCCATCTTCTGCTACCTCTAACCAAGCTTCAATTACCGGGGCAAATCCATAAGGATAAGCACTGAAAGTGGCCGACTCACGTTTGCACATAACCATGCCCATAGAACTATATAAGCTAATGACTTCACTAAGCTAAAATAAAATAAAAAAACTAAAAAAATAAACTGGATTAACGGGTAATAATCACAGTGCACAAAAGTGCTAAAATAGCTACCAAAAATCAACCAAACCAAACATTGGTAAAATTATAACAGAAAACTATAAAATAATTATATTAAAAACCAAACAAAAAACTAACTACGCTATACTAATTAAATATAAAGTTATCAAAAAAGTCCTCAAGAGTGCTAAGACTTTCTGAACATAAAGAAGGTGTAGTTTAACCTGGGAAAAAAATGCGCTTCCTACCACTTTAATATCAAATGAATGATATATAACTAATAAACCTAAAGATCAAAAAATGAAATCCATATGCTAATCTTGAGATACTGTTTTTATAAAGGTAGCCTTTATTTAAATCGCAATATAAGTTATTTCATAAATAATACAGGGGTTTAAAAATAAAAAATTGATAATTGGACATAACCATACTTTTTCAAGAGATAATGTACTTTAACTAAATAATAATTGAAATTACGATTAAAACAAGGTAAGCTCGTTTCAACTTAAGTATAAGATGGATATAAATAAATAATATATTAAACACCACTTAGTAACATGTATATTTGACTTGGGTTTGAGATGACCATTATAGTGGACAATGAGCTGATTGAATTTGCACTCAAAAATAATGTCTTAGTTTGTGTATATTATTGAAATAAAAATCAAAAATATTTAAATTTTAAATAATTTGAATAGTATCTAAAAGATATAGAATATTCTTTATTAAAATTTAAAAAAATCAGAATGGTTTCAAGAGTTCTATTTGCATCGTGAGGATTAAAATGGATCTGATTCTTTAATTGAAACGTCTCCGAGAAATTGTTAATTTATCTAATTAAAGATCATTTAGAAAATATTTAATATTTTTTTATACCAGTTCGAAAGTTTTCCACCAATTTTGATTTGAAATTTACCAATTTGCAACTATTTTGATTTTTTCCCCCTTAATTTAACACATTAATTAATGTTTGGTTATTATAAACAAAACTTGATTCAAATCTATTTAGTTTGATATATTTAAATCAATTCTGAATATATTTTATTTTTAACCTTTTTATGTTTTATTTCAGATATACTGGCATTTTGGGTTGAAAATAACGAATTGAAGACTAAAAATTTATGAACCCAAAAAGGGGAGTATAATTAAAATAAAGTAAAGTGGATTATTCATCAAATACTCTCTTAAAATAAAACAACTTTTATACAATTTTTTTAGGTTTAAATAAACAGTCATCAAAATTTATCTAGCGAGTAGATTGAAGAAGACAAGTGGGATTTCTTGATGAAGCATTGGTGAACGATAAACCAAAAGAATCGGCGGGTAAGCGGATCGAATAGATGAATTGAAAACCACAAGTACGTAATTTTTAGTAAGTATCGCGATAAAATATATATTCAATATCAAAAGTCTTTTTTTTTTTAAAAAAAATTTAGGAATGCGAATTTAAAAATGTAGCAAGTGTAGAGAAATTAAAGAAGTATTTTTCACTTAAAATTCGAGGAAAATATAAAATCAAGTGAAATAGTCAATTTCTATTTCAAGCAATAACGTATAATCTAAATTAAATCCGGCTAGTTCCCACAAAAATGGGGATGGGGAGGGATGTTCTCTTTTCCTTCAAAAAAAAAAAAGAAAGCATATCGAGTCCAGTTTTATAATTAAATACGCCTTTTTAATATATAGAGGGTTACTTATTATCTAGCTGGTTATCGATAATAAGGATGGCTATAGAGAAAAATATTAAGAGTTTTTAAATTTCACAATAATGATGTATGAAAAAAGCCAATTTTATATAATTCCAGGAGAAAAAACGAGATAGATAATTATAGCTTTATTGATGTAAAAAGTGGATTTAAAGCATTGTTTTTTCCTTTTATTGTATTTTTATTTTAGTTTTTTCTCTAGTATTTAAATATTATAAATAAATTCCCTTTAAAGAAAAAAAAAAAAGGATTTAAAGCATGTATTGGATACCAAGTATTGGTATTGAAGATGCGAAAAAAATGAAAAAAGAATTGAAACAACAATTATTTTTTTAGTTGGTGAGAAGGCGGTTTATGGTCAAACAAAAATATGATTATATCACGCCACAACACCGAGAAATCTCGTGCCTCTGGAAGAGATCCCTTTTGGAATACGGGGAATGAAAAAAAAAACATTTGATCACACAGAAAATGAAAACATCTGATTAGAAACATATTGTACCAATATCTAGCTCCACCTTTAATTAATTGGAAATTTGAAGATGAAGCAAATATAGAATTAGCTTCATTTTTTGATCCAGATGGAGTTGATAATTTTTAACCATAAGACATTGGCGGATAATATAATATCTGCATGTAAGATGTTGAATATAATCAGGAGGTAGTGGGGTGAGGAAGTAGAGGGGACGCATGTAATGTATGAACATCTAGTTAATTACATTCCTTGGAAGCATGAACTATTACCGCATTTATTAATTCAAGTATATACGAGTTCTTTTAAAGATTAAAACGATAAAAAGGGGCTATATTGATAATTGAATATTTGTATAAACTAGAACTTTTGAAGACATTAAAAGACAAAATTTAATGAATAGGGAAAAAATGATCGTACCCCAAGTCAATCAAAAGCTATTTAATTTTCTCTAAAAATAAGTCGGGTGGGATTACAAATGAGGCATTTTGGATTTGAGTATTTCAGTGCTATAAGGGTAGCCCACCGATCAGACTAAGGCGGATTGGTAATATGGTACGATATTTTATTGTGCTTTTTATTGGCAGATAATACCTCACAGTTTTTTATAATCAGATTACTTTTGCTGGCCAGTGTTTGTTTAACCCTTCCTGGGCCCAAATTTAAACATTACTCCTATTTGTATTCTATAGCCATTTCAATTGGCTTGTTTTCTTGATTTATCCAATAGTTAATGATTTAATGACAGAATTGAACAAAAAAAATAAAAGCCATTTTCATGATATCGGCCCTGGAAGAGTTTAGCCAAATTTCCAAAAATAGTAATTTTACAAACAGTTTGAAACTGGAAAAGATTTACGCGATAAAATTTTTTTTATCAAAATTTAAAAAATCTCTAAAAAGATCAAACTATCGAGGATTATGTAATAGTTTAGAGTAGGATTTGCAAGTGAAACTAATAAATGCATTGCAATGGAGAAAAGGTTAATTTTTTAGTGGCAAATGGTGTCTGAAATATAGCACAAAGTTTATTTTATAGACTAGTTTCATCTACTCAGTGTCAAACAGTAGAACTATTAATTAAAAAAGTAAAGGCCGAAAATAAAATATCGGTTTATGGTTACAAGAATACACGGTAATTTTTTTGCCAGTAAGCACGAAATGTTATTACAATTAATGTTTGCAAGTTTATGGGTTTATGAAGGCTTTACAGTTGAAGTCATGGGCTCAGAAATGGCGACACGAACTGAAGGTCTAAGCCCAATTTGACCTAAAAATCATTTCTCATACCTTTTTAACCACCAGTAATCACCGATTAGTTGCTTCTATTAACCAATTTCGGGCCCAAATTTGCGCTTTGCTCCTATTTGTGTACATTTATAATTCTAATTTGCCCAAATTCTTGATCAGCCCAATAGTACACAAATAATATTAAGCTAATTATAACATTGAGCGAAAAGTGAAAGCCATTTTTTGTACGATCGCCCCTGAAAGGGTTAAAAGAGGTACATTTCAATGAAATTTTTTTAAATTTTTTTTTTTGTTTAAAATTTTTTAAACTTGGTTTGTAATAGGTAAAGTCAGAAAGAAATGACCAGTAGGCCTTCGGTTCTGATAGCCTTAAAGATAGGTATAAACCAAAGAAATCAATGAAAGTTCCTGAAAAAACTTTTTTTTTTGAAGAGGGGTAGGTGGATGATTAGGAAATGGTGCAATTAATGTTTTCCTACTAAAAAAAAGAGGAGGAGGGGAAGTGGGTGGGACAGTTTTAGGGTTTATCGATTGATTACGCCCTTCGTTGTGTCTCTTGAGCAATATGAAAATCAGCAATTAATTTCATAATTTAAAACAAAAAATATCCATATTAGGCTAGATTATGTGTTTGCAGCATGTCAAGTTTAGTCATAATGACAAGTAATGGTTTTTAGGTAAGGACTTGGGTTTTGAAAAAAAAATTTTTTTTTCTTTCTTTTAAATGTTTTTAGATTTTGCAAGTTCAGGTTTAGGTTCTTGAGAAAGAGTTTTCAGGTGATGGTATCTTTAACCAACTCGTTTGATTCCGGATTCAAAAAGCATTTTCAAATCCTATTCGTAAAATCAGAGATTTTTTATTTGGATGATGATAAGGATAGCCCTATCGCTAGTGTGGGTTTATTAGCTGGTATGTACGTATTGACCGAAAAATGTAAGCCGTCTTTGTACCAAGGGTCCTGAGGGGAGATAGCTAGAGGCATTTCGGGGGGGAGGGGTTGAGGGTATAGCTGTGAGTGTTGGTGACGGTTTATATGGAATGCAGAGATTTGATGGAGGCTGTAATTCATCGATGGGAAAAATCTTGTTTATTTGATCAGCAGATGCAGAGACCGAGTCATTGGCCAGAGTTTTTTCTAATTACTCTCAAGTTTTGTAAAACAATATTAATCCTCCGAAAAACTCACTGATTGATGCCATTTTATGTAATTGGGATGGGTATTAGCAAAACATGCTGATTTATGGCATCAGCAGAAACGAGCCAGTTTCTATCATCAATTACCAGGAAGAAGCATGAAAAATCAGACCAGATGGCCGTAAAGCGTTCCCAGAGAGTAGTTGATGGCAGAATATATACCCTTCTTTTCCAAATCCATTTCTGGGGTCAGGGTTACAAAAATGAAATGCATTTCTGACCATTGAACATTTTTGATTTCAAATTCGCGATAATAATCGGAATGCAATTAGTCGCCATTGAATAGAATGCCAAAGATACTGAATAAAAGCTCAGTGCAATTTTAGGCACAGAATGGATTGCAGCGCAATTTGGCAGTAAAATGCATTAATTCTGGTTACAAATTAATTAGTGTGATTAGAATTCATTTTTTAGAAATTTTCTGATTAGCGGCAAGGGATCTTTATTTTTTTTTCTGAAAATTTTTTTTGATTTTTTTTTTTTTAGTTTCGGGAAAAATAAATCTATTTTTTTTTAATATAAATAACAGGAATGATTTCCGCTAAACGGGTTTCGTTTGGAATGGAGGGGTCAAGATGCTATCATCTATTCTCGGAACCCCCACCCACCCTACCCCCTACAAAAATTCCCAAAAGTTGGGATAGATTTAGAAAAAAAAGCCACCAGTTTGGAGCTTGACCTTCTTTTAAAAAGTATTTACTGAACTTTTTAAACAATCATCAGATATTATGGAGGATACTCTCACTAAAAGAATCGAAGGAAAGGAAGATGTGGAGTCCATAGCTGTATCCGAAACAAATACAGAATTGGACCAAAAAATGGACTCAAAAATGTCATGGCTTATATGCGGATGTGCATTCTTCAGCGTCTTGATATCCCAGGGTATAAACAATTCGTTTGGTATTTACCAAGTGTACTACACCAGCGTTGTTTTCAAAACCGCCGAACCATCCCTCATATCGTGGATTGGTACTACAACTACTGCGTTTATGCTTTTCACTGGTATATTGTCGAACGAGCTCGTTTCTATTATCGGGATCCGCAATGTCGCTTGGCTCGGCGGTCTATTTACTTTTGCTGGTTTGTTCAGTGCCTCTTTTGTCGATTCAGTTCGGGCCTTGATTGGTACTCAGGGCGTTTTGCTCGGAATCGGGTCGGGGCTTGTCTATTCGTGCTCAATCTCAATTACGGCCATGTGGTTCAATAAGCACATCGGTATTGCTTTGGGCATTGTGACTTCGAGTTCGGGAATTGGTGGCATTGTTATTTCCCGCATTATCTATGCAATAATCAATAATTTGGGCTACCGCTGGGCGCTGCGAATAACGTCTTTTATTGGTATATTTATCATTTCGGTGTCTTCTTTAGCTTACAAGACCCCTGTAACTGTTAGCAAGACCGGCAGTATCGTGGATTTCTCATGCTTGAAATCCCCGCTATTTATTCTCATATGTACAACTGGGTTTATTGGTAATTTGGGCTTTGTCGTTCCCGTATATTTCCTGCCATCGGCTGCACTCCAGATCGGTGCTTCCGACAGCTACGCATCTAATCTCGTTACTATTTTCAACGTTGGGTATTTTGTTGGCAGTATCATCAATGGCCGTATTGCCGATATTTTAGGTCCAACTAATATGTTTGGCGTGTGCACCTTCCTCATTGGGCTGTTTACTCTCGTATTCTGGGTCCTCTACAAAACCCTCGCCACTTTAGCCATAACCGCATTCTTCTACGGCTTCTTCATCGCTGGATTCATCTCCTTGTGCATTGCCTCCATCGCAAGGTATTTCCCCAACAACCGGATCATTGCCATTAATGGTATGTATCTCTTCATCAATGGCCTGTCTCTGATCGCTGGAAACTTTTTGGTTTCTCTATTTTTGGATAATTTGGGCCATGGAACCAACTTCAAATGGGTTTCCATGTTCAGCTCAATTGCCCAAATGGTGGCCTCTTTGTTCATCATCCCAGCCATTTTCTATATCCGCCACCATTACAAGATCGATTCTTGGATTCTGTAATTATATTACTGTTTTTAGATAATATCTGGGGTTTTTTTTAGGTTTCAATATTAATTTCATTTGTATTTTTCATTGATGTTCTTGCTATCTTTATATTGTGTTATTTATTAACGTCCTTCCCTCTCTTCAGTGTTCTTTTCCAGGACTGAAAAGAGATTTAATAATCCCAGTTGCTGCAATTCTTTCAATCTCGGTAATGGAATACCAATAATTGATTTGCAAACATAACATGAAATTTCAAAGACCTGAAATCATTTATGGTATTTTTGTGTATAAATAAAGCATTCTTTCTTCATACAAAAAAACAATTTTTAATCGAATAGATAGATTTTTAAGTTATATCTATTCTAGGGGGGAGGGGGGATTTATATTAACTCATTTCATTATTTCAAGCAATTCTATGATTCTAAAAAATAAATGCTTTATGCCTTCATCATTTAGTCCTTTCAAGTTTCCTGATAAAATCTAATAATTTGAAAATACTGGAAATACTTTCAAGGAATTATTTTGACAAAATAGGCTATATTTACGCCCATTTAATTTCCTCACATCATCAAAAGGTAATTTAACATTCAAACAATCACAGAGCAGCATGAAATAAAACGAAGCATTTTAAATCGCAAAAAGTCTTCAGGCAGGGCTGAGCCGATCCGCCAAATCACATTAGAGTATTCTCACGAAAATAAATCACTATATTTTGAACTCTATCATTCATTTGCCACAATGTGCTCATTGTAAACAAATATATATAACCAATAAACAGCCATAAAAGCTCTCTTTCTATTCAAAAACAATTCTTTTAAATCGACACCAAAATGTACACTAAATGATTTATGCGAGATGTCCTTTATATTCTTTTTTAGTTTCAATAAAACATCAAATGTGTATCATCTGTATTACTTCTAGATATAGACTCCCATCTCTGGAATAGAATCAAGTCCCTAGTATATTTAAAACGGATCTATTCCAATTTCTTTTCTTTTTCTAAGAACCAATGGTCAATAAACTCAGGAAAAGGGTTGCTCGGCAGAGCACTATCCAGTTTCCTCCAGCAACTTCTAGAGAAATGCCTCCCCCTCTCCCAAGAAAAAAACGACCTCAACCCGATTCCTCCAAATCTCCACCTTCTGCGACAAAGAAACACAAAGGAACTCCCAAAGCTATAGGCAAACAACAGCCTAAAAAAAAGAGCACCCCCCAAAACAACGATTCTAGCGATGACTCTTACAACTCTGATGCTTCACAATCCGATCCTAGCGGCGGTTCAGATTCGGAGTATTCTGGAGAAGAGGAATCGTATACTGCACCTAAAATATCGAAAGTCGCCAAATCGCCTAAAACCCCCTCCAAAAAACTAAAGTCATCCAAAAAATCTACCCCAGCCGCCTCCAAAAAAACGTTAGCTCAACCTGATCAAATTGATTGCGAAATATTTTCTAATGTTACCGAAACCGGTTCTGATTTAGATTCTATTGCAAACTCTTGGATTGATAAATACTGTAGCGATAATGAGGCTGCAATAATCGAGTTCTGTAATTTCGGTTTAAGAATTGCTGGATGTATAGGTTCTGTCCTTCCCTCAGATCTCGTTTCTGCCAAGACGATTGAGGATTGTCTTGATCGCATAAAAGTTGAGAATAATGAATCTGACCAGCGACTCGAGCTTTTGGTATTTTCCAGAACTAAAATCTCTAAAACTAAACTATCTCTTTGTCTCGATTTTATAAAGAAACTTATTTCTCTTGGAAGTGATGTTTTGTTGTTTGGTGACCGCGATGACCAACTCGAAAATGTCTTTGCCGAAACCAGCCCTAAGCAAAATAAACCCTCATTGTTCTTGCGCGTTTCCTCCAAATGGCTTGAGACTTTGTCCAAAAGCGATTATAGACCTTTCAGAAAAGTCGGGACTCTAATCTTCTTCAATATCAAATCTGCCGCCTGTATAATTAGCAAAGCTATTAGAGAAAATCTCTCTTCTCTCAACAAACAACTTGATTTAACTAAACGTTCTTCCAAAAAATCTAAATCTCGCAACTCCCTTCTCGAAGAACAAATATCTGAACTGCAGTCTCAGCAAAATTTCATCAAATCTGAATTTGCATTTGTCTTTGATAGAATATTCCTGTTTAGATATCTAGATGTATCACCCGATATTAGAACCGACTGCGTCAATTATCTAGTCGATTGGACCCTAAAAGATACTCCTACCTTCTTGGAAAACCGTTTCCTTAAATATCTCGGCTGGTTATGGAATGATTCAGACAGCAAAGTCAGACTTGCTGCTATAGACGGCGTCAGAAAGATCGTTGATTCGAGCACATCTGTAGCCTCCCAGCTATCTAGCTTCTTTGAAAGGTTTGGCCCCAGGTTAATTCAATTGGCTGTCGCCGATATCGATCCAAACATTATATCGGCAGCTCTAAAGCTTGTCTTGAAAGTTGCTGATAATGGCATGCTTATTTCAGATGAATCTCGTATCTCATCGGCGTTATCTGAAATCCACAACCAGCCCGCTTCTGTTTCTGAACCCGAAGTTCTCAAAACTAAAAAGAAAAAGACTAAAAAGTCGTCTCAAAAGAGCTTTTCTCAGCAACTTATCGACGACTCTGATGATTCAACTTCCGATAATGATTCAGATACAAATATTGGAGGCTCATCAAGCAAAAAATCAAAAAATATCCCTAAATCTATTAATGAGAGTTCTTTAATAGTTGATTTGTATAGCCAGGGCAATTCCCAAATTGATTACCCATCAGATCACGTTTTAAGATACTTATCCCCTCTAATTACCCACTCACAAGCTTCTGTCAGGTCTTCAGCTGCAACTCTAATTGTTTGGTGGATAAGAAAAAGTTGGGTCCCAATGTTTCTAAATTCAGATGAATCAGTCGATGATACAGATGAAAACAACAAATTCAATTCTTTTGCATTTTACAAGTCAATTTCTTCTTTTTTGAACCTAATCGACGAGAAAAAAGAGAAAATTATAAACCCTGATTTACAAGACCATACTAATCCCCCTTTCCAGAACATCGCGTTATCTACTAAGGAGATGTCCAAGTACGAAGACTCTTTAACTCATGTTAAAACGTTTTTGGAATCTATAAATTCAAAGTCTTCGCAAAAACCAAGTTTTTTTTCGGAAATCCTTGTGGGATTTGGAAATAATTCACATAAATTGGCCGTTTCCGCTGCTTCGCTGTATGGGAAATCACCCGATTTTCAAAATTCAGAGTCTCTTTTTGATTTTTTGGCTTTGGATCATTCCGATTCTATAATTAGTGAAGGTGTTGATTATGAAGTAAATCTTTCTCCAAATGAAGAGTCTGCTCTTTTAAAATCCAGCTTGGTTTGGATAGGAGCAAGTACATCATCTCTGTATTCTAAAGCATCTCTACCTTCAGTAGGATCTTCAGCAAAATCTAATATTTACTCGCAGATTTCGGAAATTTTTGTGGGATTTTCCAAAAATGCTCTTATCCTACTTACCCGATATAGAAATCAACCAGAATTCTTAGAGACTTTGCTTGCCATTTCTGCAATTGCACTTTATCCGCAATACTTTTTTGATAACAAAAAAATGAATGAATTGGAATCTATAGTTGAAATCCTTGGGCATATTTTTGATGTATTGCCAGACAATGTTATTGTTTGCCAACTGATCATTTATTTATTGTGTGTGATTGATGATAGCAAGTTATTGCAAATGACTAGTGATGATTTGGAGCAGGGTTTCGTGAATACTTCAAATCTTATAGCTGAAATTGAAGATGATGACGAAAATTTAAATGAAGACGATGATGCAGATCAAAACTCTGAAACTAAATTCAAATCTGTAATTAAATTACCTATCGGTTCTGAGGTCGGACCACTGATTAAAAGGGTTGTCCAAAACTCCTTTAACATCATTTTGGAAACTCGGGGTCAAAATGATGAAAAAGCCAATGCCAACTTGTTTTACTCTTTAATGCGACTAAAGTCTATATCTGGATACAAAAACATTTCTGTCTGTTTGACCCAGGAACCTGAATCCAACAAAACAGGCCAAAACAATTCTGAAATTAATTCTGCTCGAGTATCAGATAAGCTGTTACTACTTTCGTCGGATATGTTTTTCCCAAGTTCAGAAGAGGGATCTGGAAGTTTTGAAACATTAGTAACCGCAACATCACTAAATTTGTATTTTTCTCTTCTATGTTGGAAAGCCTTTAATTTGATACAATCTATTTCTCAAATTTCAGAAAAAGATGTTTTTACTGATGGAAACTATAATCAAAGCTTGGATAAGATTAGAAGTGATTCCAAGAATATTGTTGAAGATAGGGACAACTTTTTATCAACCTGCTATTCGCATTTAAACAGTCCAGATGATGACGCTACAATTCTTTTAACCTGTCTAATAAACTGTGCTAGTACATTTCAATTGTTTTCATATGGTCTATCCAAAAATATGGGCAAATTAAATTCTCAGCAAGTAGAATTTAGATCAGCCTTGTCGCTGGAGGTACCTGAAGATAAATTGGTATTGTGGGCAAGGATATGTTCTGAAGTTTTCAGCAATTGGTCAAACACTTTGATGCCGTATTCTCTATCAATTTACCAATTTGAAAAATCGGTGAGGGGAAAAAAACAAGACCGGATTATTGAGCTTGGATTAAAACATGAATTTTTGCAAAATTGCAACTATCATAATGGATTTGTGATTGAATTGGCAAAATCGTTTTCAGGTTTGATTAGAAGTGGAATATTGCCGATAACTTATTGCTCGGCTTTGGCATCCTTTACAGGGAGAATGGGATACGAACTGATTTTGAACGAGTATGTTAAAGAAATTGAGAAGGAAGTGGCTGAGAATATACCCGAGAATGGGGTTGGGTCAGGAGACGAGAATACAGATGTTGAGTTAGAGCAGACAAATGATTCATTGCCGAAACTAGTAGGATTCGTATCAATGTCAGCATTTGACAATGTGATATTTGATCTTTTGGAATCATTGAAAGGGTCATTAGAATCTCAGCAGCTTTGTAGTTTCATGATGAAGGAGTGTATGAAATGTCTACAGCTAAACTATGAAACGTTTGTAACAAATGATTTGCTCATGGATCAACGAGGACCCAAGAACTATTACAAGAGACAACTAACTATTTTGCCAAAGATGATATCAAATATCTTGAAGAGCTCAGGCAATTTGGCTGGAGATACGTTGAAATCACCAGTAAAAAAGAATGTAGTTGGTTTGGCGACACCAGTTGTATCTAGTATCTGGGCCACCTTGCACAATAACTTTGTAAAGTATGGATTTGATGTGATTGAAATGTGTAGCGTTGATTCGATCCCATCGCTAATTGAGAGACTGAAACCAAGTAATGGAGATGGCGATGCAATACCTAGAGATAAAAAAACAGAAAAAGAATTGTCTGAACAGATCGGAACTGCATTCGAGATGAATTCATTGTGGTATGAGATGTTGGCACTGACAGTTAATGGGCTGATTAGACCGAAACACGCGCAGATAATCAAGAACACGATTATGGGACAAGCAGAAGCACACGGCCTTGAAATATCGGAACAGTACCTAGACGTTGATGGTGGAAAAGGGGATAAAGTTGGGGGCAAGAAGAGCAAGCAGAAAAAGAAGAAGCAGGCCGAACTGATCAAGGAACATGCCGATCAACTGGTGGAATCAGAAGGATTGAGTTTTGAGAAGGCGTATTATAGTTCGCACGTTTTGGCTACGATCCGACCATACATGAAGCGTTTGGACGAGCAGATTGAAAAGTTGGCGTTGGTTCAAGAGATGTTTGACAGGAACCGGAAAGAGGGTAACGTTTCAATGGACATCAGTTTGACGCCAATGAAGATGGTTACTCCAGCGGATACACCAGTTGCCAACAGAGCAGCTAATTGAAAGACGGGAATATTTATTTATTCGATGGTTTGCAGTAGGCACAATGGGTATGGGATGGAAATTTTTTTATTATTTTGTTTTTCATTATTTATCTTTTTTATTTTGAATTATTTTATCATTAATAACGAATAGCCAAAATCTTTTAAATTATTGGTAACAGGAAATGATAAAATAAAAAGGCAGTGGGGATAAGAAAGAGGGATAGAGTAGTGTGTGTGGTATATAAAACGGATGAGATTGAATTATGATTTAAAGAGAACAAGATGGTTGAGTAAGTAAGGTAGATCAACATGCAAAAGAAAATGAAAAGAAGGGATATGCAAAAGCTGAAAGCCAAATTGCGAACCAAGATGACATAAATAAGAGAAAAAAGAGGGGACTAACTGTTGGAGAATTGGGACCACAGCTTTTCAAACTCGGCGGAGAAACCATTGACGGCTTCGGAGCTGTTAGTGATGATGATATTTTCCTGGTTGTTCTTGCGGGCGTTCTTAGACCAGTTGTAAGAACCGGTGATAACGCGGGCAGAGTCGACGACAGCGAATTTGTTGTGCATGTAGGAGGCCATATTGTCGAAGCGGACGGGGATATTGTACTGGTCTCTTAGGTCGAGGACGTCGGAACCGAGAGTTTTAGCCTGATCGTCGTCGGAAATGATGCGGACGCGGACGTTACTCTGGTGCTTTTTGATGATGGCGTCGCGGATATCGTTGTCGGTGATACTGAACACACAGATATCGAGAGTCGATTTAGCGTCCAGCAAAGCATTCCTTAAAGCCTAATTAGTTATATAAAAGCGCAAAAATTGTAAAGTCAAAAAAATTTGGCGGTATTTTAAAGAATTAGTGGGTGTTTTTTTTTTAAAAAAAAAGGAAAAAAGTACATTGAAACTTGTTTCGGAAGGGAAAAAGTAAGGTTTGACGTAGATTTTCGATTTGGAGGCTGGAGCAGAAGTGATGACGGGAGCAGGATTGGGCTGGTAGTTATTGTTGGCTAGAGCTTGGGAATAAGAAGAATTTTGATGGTTGTTGTTGTTGTTGTTGTTTGCACCCAGAGGTGGGTAATTGGCAGCAGTGCTGGCGTCAATAGCCATGCCGATGAGCTGGATAGCCCAAGAATCGGTGCCTCTTTGCACATCGTTTGGAGCGAGTCGGGCGAGACACTCCTCGACTTGGCGGGCAATCAGGCCGGGATCTATTTGGTTGTTGGCGAGCAAGGACGAATATATGGATACGAAGGCGGATTTGTTGTGCATGACGCTGGGGGAGCTCTCAATCGAGCGGTTGATGAAATCGTGGAGTTGGAGCTGGGACGCTTGTTGGGACGTCAGCGGAGGTCTGCTGACGGGGTAGGAATTGTTTCCACCGTCGTTTGAAGAAATTCCCAAACAAGACAGTATGGAAGACATAAAATCGCCCATTTTTATAAAAGGAATATATTCAACAGTGTTCTTTGAGCAGTGACAGAGCGATATAAGGAAGAAGTGAGGGGTAATATAGAAATAACTCACAATCAATGATTTTTATTGCTTTTGGGGAGAAAAGGAATTAGGAGACATCAATCAGACAATAAGCGATGGCTCCAGTTTGCTCCTTCCATCGACTCCGACTCTGACACTCCGCGCCACCAATTGCTGGTCTCATAGGCAGAAAACGTTGTTTACTGAAAAGTTGTTTCGAGTCTTTGTCTGCTAAAATGCCATGTTTTTTGGGCGATTCGAAATAATTGGCATTTCTGATTCCTGATCTCGAACGCATTGTCTGCCGAATCACAAATAGGCTTCTAACCTGCCTCGCTTTGGCTTATCGAATCACAAACAGACTTCCAAATAGCCTGGGTTTGATTGATCGAATCACAAACAGACTTCCAAATAGCCTGGGTTTGATTGATCGGATCGCACTAGACTTCCAAATAGCCTGGGTTTGATTGACGCATTACTGGTTTTCTATGTGTTGGTTGGTTGGCTGGTGGCACTGCATTGTTAATGCTTTGAAGCTAAAAATAAAAGTAGTTTTTTCTGTAATTTCCTTTTCTTGATTACATCAACATTTTTTTTTCAATCCAAACTCTTCAAAAAAGACACCACAATAACGTAAATCATTGGTAATAAAAGTGGCACATTCCCTCTTCTTGTGTTCTATTCGCTACTCTACTTTATATGTTTCCATTGGTCAACTCTAATTTACTTTTATGATACTCAAATTTACGATTTTATTGGTCAGCTAAATCTGGTGATCTGATTAGCCAAATTAAATCATTCAGGGATTAGTGGAGGTGTTTAGGGCGGGCGAGGAGGAGAGAAAGAGATCAGAAATCCAAGCAAAGAAATAACAAATACATTAATGGGTTAGGGCTGTTTTACTAATTTGCGCAGTATAGAAGATGCAGAAAGTGTGGAATCTCAAGAAACAGCAGGCGATTGATGCTAAATCCAAAGCGAAAGTAAGTCCTGCCAAGATTCGCATACAGAAAGATGTTTCTGAACTTGATCTTCCCTCCAGCATCAAGGTCGATTTCCCAAACGATCTCGAGCTAAGCAATTTCGTCGTGACTATAACTCCAGATGAAGGTATTTGCTTTTTTTTTTTTATGTTTTATCACCCTCATTCTTCCTCCCATTTTCCCTTTGCATCTTGTTATTTCTTTAACGAAATATGAAGATCGTGTTAATCACTACTTTATCACTTGTACTTTTTGGATAAACACTCTTGAATGCTTAAAAAAAAGGTTATTATGTTGGTGGCAAATTCAAGTTCAGTTTCGTTCTAGATGAGAATTACCCCCACGATCCGCCAAAAGTGCTGTGCCTCAACAAGATTTATCATCCAAACATTGATCTTGAGGGTAAGATATGCCTCAATATTCTGAGGGAAGATTGGAAGCCCGTACTAACCCTTAACTCCATCCTGATTGGCCTCCAGTTTCTTTTCCTTGAACCTAACCCCGACGATCCCCTGAATAAAGGTTTGTATATGTTTTGGGTATTTAATTTTTTTTTTTTTTTTTTACATAAATTCTTGGATGTTCTGTATTTTTAATAGATGCGGCTAGTGTTCTCCAGTCGAACCCCGTATTGTTTGCCAAAAACGTCAAGGCCTCAATGAGTGGGAACTACGTATCTGGCATAAAGTTCGATTCTGTGTTGATCTAGTTATTAATCTATACATATTCATTGTCTTTAATTTTTTTCCGTTGAGCGAGAAAAATGCTCTCCTCTCCAATTTTATAGTAAGATTTATATCTATACATTTTCCCTTTTTTCACTTGGTATTATTGTAAAAGCTTAATAGTTTATTTATAATTAGTCTATCTTTATAGGATATGGTGGGATGTTGTTTTAAATATTAGTAAAAAAAAATAAAAATGTAAAGAATCAAAAAAAAAAAAATTCTTCTTTTGATGAATTTTATGTATTATATATGGGAATATTCTAAGCTTTTTTTTTTTTGTTTTTAGTGTTGCTGCGTTTTATATTTTTTGAGAAGAAAATGAAAAGTGGGGGAAATGTGAAGAGAAGCTGAAGATTGGTGCACCGAGTTTGGTGTGATTTATTTCCGGCCTGCTTTCTTCTTTTTAGATTTTTTGGGTTTAGAAGGTGCAGATCCTTTCTTGGGAGTTGGAGTTTGTGCATTGGTGCTAACCGGTTGGACTAAAGTCGCCTTCTCGGGCTCAGTATCCAAAACAAGAGTTTGCGAGTTCTGGGGGCCGATGGTACCGGTGCCAACATCCACTACATCTCTGAGATTAGATGAAACCTCAGTGGTTTGGTGGCCAGAACAAGGAGCAGTTAGAGTATCTGGGTTCAAAGAGTGTGGTTGCGGGCATTCTAAAAGTTTAGTATCTTGAGGTTTGTTATTTTTTTTATTTTTTGAGCGGGTGGTGATTGAAGATCCAGAACTGGATTCACAGTTTGCGACAGGTGGTGATGGATCTAGTGGTAAGACCGGATCTGGGTTCAAAGCGGTGTTGCCAGCAACACCGGGACTTGAGTCAATACCAGCCTCGCATTTCTCTATGGGCTCGTCACAACTCGCAATTTCGCAGACGGGTGTTTGAGACGGTGGTGGTGGTGGTGGTGGTGGTGCCAGTAGAAGAACTGACGAGTCGGACGTAATCGGAGTATCGATCGTTTCTGGCAATTGGAGATCAGCTATATCGTCCAAATCGCTAATACTAATAGTTACAGGATGAATATCCAAACGACTTTCAGGTAAAGCTTCGTTAAGGGATTTGTCAATGCGACCAATATCAGAGATATCCCAATCTCCAGATCCATCCATAATCGAGTCTGAGCAGCACTCGTTATCGTGTGAGGCAAGTGGCAAGGGATCGGAATCGTCTAATTCCGGTTTGGTAAGAATACTAGAATACGAGTTTTCATTGTCTATTGTGGGTTGTGGATTGGAATGCGTTTTTTTGTGGATATAGTCGTTTTTGTCGAGAGAATAGTTAGACTTTTGGGCCGGTAAGTCACAGCAATCAGGATCTTGAAACCGACCTGCTATTTTTGAATGACACCACACGAATGAGTGAATTGTTGGAGGGAAAGAGGGATACAAGAGGTTTATTAAAAAAGGGATAGAAAAACTTACTGTTGGGCGGTAGTTGGGGTTCGGGAGTAACGAGATTAGCGGCTGTAGGCAAACTATAGATCAATTCGGGGCTCATTACCAGCTCTTTGTGGGCTAAGGAGTGCTCGTTCCAGTCGAC
>LSSL01001848.1:8344-31509 GCA_001953115.1 Smittium mucronatum
ATATGTATTTCTTTGTTTATTATGATAAAAATTTCATTTCAGATTGATAACATTTTACAATTAACTCTTTATTTGAGATATTAATAAACATATTCCGAATAATAAATAGATAAATCATATCTTTTATCTCTATTTGGCGTTTTAATCATGTATAATTAAAATAATTTAACCTTTAACCCCCCCCCCACCCACCAATATAACAAGTATTAAAGAAAAGAGATAAATATACACACAAATTTATTCCCCATTTAGAAGAGGAATACTATTAAATAAGAAAGAAAATCTGGTATACTTCTCAAGAAAGAATAGAAAAAGACATCAAAAGTGAGAACTTATCACTATTATTTTTAATACGCTTTTATTAATAAAAATTTAGCGCTTAATCATGATATTCAAATTCAAAATTTTATAGGGAAAAACCGGATATTTAAATATTTGATTTCAAGTTGGTACAAACTCTATTAAAAATGCATTTTATATTCTAATTATTTATTTATTTTCTGTGTTTCCATCATATCCAACGGTCAATAAGATTTTATTTAAAAAAAATGATTAAATCTTTTTACTAGAAATTTCAAAAATATTTAATTCTAATTGGGTTTAGTGTAATTAAATTTAATAATTGAGAAAATTGATTCGTAAATAGTACATCCTAATTATATTTAGTGAAAATTTTCTCAAAAATAGTGAAATTTGGTTCGTAAATTGTACAGCATAATTGGTTAAATATGAAATGGGATTGGAAAATAAGAAAATATAATTAATAAAAACTGTATTTAGAATATTTAGACGCAAAAAAAAACACTACTAGAAAAAATACAATTTTTTTAGCCTAATAAAGTAGTCCAGCTCTTTTAAGAAAATACAATTAATTGAAATAAGAGTTTTATAACTATTGGATATTTTTGAAAAGTTATAGAGACTAAAAATATTAATTTTATATTAGTTCCAGACTAATAGAATCCAATAAAGTAAAAAAATTACAAAATAACAATATTAGAAAAACAGAATTAAATCTCATCCATTAAAGCTCAATTTAGAGATTTTTGATTTTTTTTTATCAATATAAATGTATCTAATTATAAAATATAAACTTAGATATATTATTTATGGGTTTTATTAAACCCATAATAAGTTATATTTAAATATAATAAACTATGCACTTCTGGGTGATGTGTAATATGTCACAGAATATTGGAATAAAATTTTGATCAAAGTATAATAAAGCCTAGTTATATAATTGAATTGTAAAAAATCAAAAAAGCATTTAAATTTAAGAATTTGTTTTGGGTTACATGAAAAACATTAAAAAGAATGTACTGTTCAAGATAGGAGTCTGATATTGAAATAAGCAATCAAAATTTGGCGGAATGTGATCCCAAAACCTGGTTTAAATTCAAAAAAAACATTGACTTTATCTAATAATGGCTATAGATCAATCAGCTGATAGTGGGGAAGATTTTTATAACCTCATTCGATTAAAACAAGCTCTTTACTCTACAGAATAAAACTGGTTAAAAACCAGTAGCATCAGCCCGAAGCCTAAAGTAAGAAAAAAGCCATAATTTACAAAAATAATTGATAAAAATTGTAATACGTAATTTTATTGTTATAAATAAATCCATTGTATACTTTTAAGTAATTGTATTTTATAATTTATGTTAGTTAAAATACGCACATTTGTCAAAAAATCATAACCAAACCCTAAAATTTAGGGTATTTACAACCAAGTCAGCTCAATTAATGCCCAATCAAATGAATCAGATTATAAATAGATAAAAAACAAAAAATTACGTAACGAAATCCCTCGAGTACTCCAGTCCTGGAAAAAAAATTCTCATAGAAGAAATTAACGCTAATATTTTTATAGGAAAAAATTGAGGAGGACAGAAAAAAGACAAAAAGGTTCTAGTTAAACTCACTAAAATAAATAATACCAATTTTTGTATTATTTTTGTACTATCATCAATTGGAATTATCAATTTCAAAACAAAAAAAGGCTATAATGTAATATACTGCAATGAATGGGTTGGAGAAATAACTAAGGTAAATATTTCTAATGGGATTTCCAAATCTAGTATTTTCATAACTTCTAAAAATACCCCATTCTACTCAATTATTAAAGAAGTAACAAAAAAATACCTATAAACTATTTCATTCTATTTACATCTCTATTATAAATTGCCCAAACCACTTTAGAATGCCTGGAGTGTGAAAAAATCCGAGATATATATATATATATTTGGAAATGTTAGGATACTACATAAGGGTGTCCCTGGAAGCAGATTATTACAAGTATAATAAGCCAATATGATCATAGAGTCAAACATAGCTGAATCTGTATTTTTTTTCACCCCAGAAATGTGCAGGAAATTCATAGACCATTTCAACTCATTTTTTTCTGATTCCATTCATCTAAAAGATATCAGTTGGAGCCTAGACAAATTGAGATATTTTTTACCATATTTTTTACCAACTAGAACCAACCATTTACCAATTACAATTTACTATTTATGAAATGATTTTCACTTTTTTTGAATCCAATTACACTATTTTCGAATACATACTTACTATATCCAATTAAGTTTACTATTTAAGAACCAGATTTCTACACTTTTCAATTTTATTGTACTAAATCCAATCATATTTTGCTATTTTTTTATCTTTTTCACTATTTTTGAAACCAATAATGAAAATTTTTAATATGGAATTTCATTTTATAATTTCATAAATTGCAATAATGGATCGTAGCTTTGTGTACTGAATGGCTCAAAACGATATTATAATATTATTTTTACCTTTAATAAAAAAATTTCTGATTTTAGTATTTCAGAGTTTTTAATTTAAGCAAAATGTTATAAATAAATTCTTTTATAAGTTTTTCATGTACTTCATTTCCTTATAACCTTAAAAAAATAAATAATTTACCGTTAATTTGAGTTAACAAATGTTACGTCATTCACTGAAACAGTCACCCCTTTTAATATACTTAATTTTATGAAAATTTAATTTATATATGTAATTTATAAATTAATTTAAACATTTATTAAATCAATTTTAGATATTAAAATTACATTCAATAACAAGATGAACAAAAAAATTTTTTATTGTAATCAATTGACCTATCCAATTTTAATTTGATTAATTAATATAGTTAAAATAAAATTATTCAATTTCAATTTCAAAATTTCATTAAATTATATTTGTTTGATTTATTATAAGGACAAGAAAATATTTAATATTTAATATTTAATATTTAATTTCATTTATAATTGGATTTATTTTACAAGTAATATATTTGAGACTAGGTATTCACATTTTCCTCATTTTCTGAAATTATTTTTTGGTCGGGAGTTTTCAATACCTATACCCGGATATCAATTCTTCTAAGGCCTCCAAGGAGCTTTTTTTAAATGCACCATGAATAATTCTCTATCAATTTCGCTATAATACTTTTAACTGGATCAGAATCCATAAGAAAAAAATAATTCCTCTTTTAAGTATAATTTTTCTAAATATGTATAATTTTTGATCCTAAAAAAGCATCCGAAAAAGTCTTTTTTGATGAAATCACACTCCTTATTAAATAAAAATGAATATTTTTAGAAAAGTATCAACAAAATTTTGAAGTCTCATCTGAACTCTCCAAGTGTGATAAATTCCTGAATATTTATTAATTACTCACAATTTCGGATAATTATGCTTTTAAACATTGTTTCTCTGCATTTCAGGATACTTTTGAAAATTATTTTCTACTTTATTTTTTCGTTTTTAGAAAAATCCTCTTCTAAATTGTTTTTAAATTAGTTTTAAATAAAAAAAATCATATGTTCTTTCTTCCAATATCCAAATATTTAATAAAAATAATGAATTCGGAGAAATGAACCTTTATTTAATAATAAGAGAATAAGAAAAAGTCAATTTTTGATATTTTATCACTTTTATTCAACAAAAAATTTTCTCGTTACAGTTTTTATAGCCTAAATTATTTATTTATATGCTATTTATAACGATCCTTTTCCTAGAAACAGAGCTAAATTGTTATTTTATTTACCGAAACTTCCTAATATATTTCTTTCAATATACACATAAGCTTTTAATTTTTCCCAAAGGGATCCAGTTAAAAACAGCTATTAAATTAACCTTCAAAGCATCACTATTACTTATGATATTTTCTTTATTAAATATAAGCGTATTAACATTTTTTATAGAAGCCAAATATTTGGGCCAAGATTCAGTATTTTTGAACTATATATTATAATAATGGAAATATTTTGACAATTATTAAAATGGTAAATCAGTTAAAAGTAAGTTATTTATCATTAATTAAAATAAATTAATAAAAACATGATATTATCATTGAGCCTTTGGTGTAAATAATGAATATCCATAGATAAATAGTGTAACAGAAAAGTATGTCATTTTTTCTTTTATGAAAATTTTTGTATCCAAATTATTTTTATTTAATGTAAATGCAGAGGATTCTGAATTTTTCTTTAATTATTTGTGATCTATAAAATATTTTCATTTCGTAGATGATAAAAATATTTGCACTTTTTACTAAAATGTCTCTTTTCCATTTTTTTTAAACCGGAGTTTTTAATATCACCTATTTTTTATTTAAGGTAAATTTATATAAATAATTTCAATAAATTTTATGTATTGGTTTTCTGGGCTATTAATAATAAGGCAAAAATTAAACATAGTATTTTTTAACTAATGAAAAAAAATAATTTACTTCCCCCAAAAAAAAGTTAAAATTCTAAATATATTCACTAATTAAAAACTTTGAGGGGTTTAATTTTTTTGAATTTTATAAGATTTGTAGTTATAACTTAATGATACGATCTGTAAAGTTGAAAGCTCTACATTACTGAAATAATAAATTTGTAATTTAAAGGTAAAAATGATACTATAATGACCATTTTCCGCCATTTGGCGTTCAAAGCTACGATTTATTATTGCAATTTGTGAAATTAGAAAAAAAAATCTTATTGACCGTTGGATATGATGGAAACACAGAAAATAAATAAATAATTAGAATATAAAATGCATTTTTACTAGAGTTTGTACTAACTTGGAATCAAATATTTAAATATTCGGTTTTTCCCTATAAAATTTTGAATTCAAATATCATGATTAAGCGCTAAATTTTTATTAATAAAAGCGTATTAAAAATAATAGTGATAAGTTCTCACTTTTGGTGTCTTTTTCTATTCTTTCATATTAAGTATACCAGATTTTCTTTCTTGTTTAATAATATTCCTCTTCTAAATGGGGAATAAATTTGTGTAGATATTTATCTCTTTTCTTTAATACTTGGTATATTGGTGGTGTGGTGGGGGGGGGGGTTAAAGGTTAAATTATTTTAATGATACATGATTATAACGCCAAATAGAGATAAAAGATATGATTTATCTATTTATTATTCTGAATATGTTTATTAATATCTCAAATAAAGAGTTAATTATAAAATATTATCAATCTGAAATGAAATTTTTATAATAATAAACATTTATTTTACCAATAATAAACAAAGAAAGACAGAAAGAAAAATTTCATCAAAAAGATGAATTTTTAAATTAAAATTTTCTCATTTTCTCATTTTCTGATTTTTATTATTTTAAATTTCCAACAAATGTTAAATTTTCAATGTTGTATATATTTGAAAAAAGATTTTACATGGAAATTTTTTGAATTTAAATGAAAAATAATCAAAAATTTAAAATTATTGAATAATATTCCTGATATATTAGGAAACTATTTTGGGTTTTAGGTATTATTTTGAATTTTCACTTTTAAAAATATTGAATATATTTAAATTTTCAAAGATAAATTTTTTTTTGAATAAATTCGAAATTGGGATATTTATTAAGTCCATTATAGTCGAAATAACCTAACTATGCACCAATTTTTTAAAGAGAGATTTGATTTTATTTTTAAAAAAAGATGCTTGATGTTATATCAGTATTAATTTAAAACAAATAGAAAAATTATTTTTGCTTTTGTTTAAACAGTAATATAACTGGAATTTTGTATAATGTTTACTAAAAGAATTACTTATGTTTTTTTTTTAAATCTATATTCTATACATTTTTTTTTTCAAAAACATTAATTAATATTTCATATATGCGGTTTTTTCTAAATAGAATAGATGTTACATAATGGATAAATTTTTAAAGCATAATATTTATATTTTTTTTCGCTCTAATATTTAATAAAATAAGGCGTGCTTTTTCTTATCTGACAGAAAGGCCTCAAATTTTCACTGTAAAAATTATGCCGAGTATTTTAAGGTGAACTAAAAAGATACTCAATATTTCTAATTTTCCTAATATCTCAATCTAGAAAATTACAAAGAAGAGCTATATTTTTTTAGCTTTGCAAATTCAAGCTAGAAAAATTTCAGCTTTTATTTAAACATATAAACACTTGTAATAAATTCGAAATATTAATATAAATTTACAGCCTTATTTTTGAGTTAAAACCAATTATTTATTGATAGAAAACAAAAAAGAACCAAATAATCTATTGTGAGCTCTTCATGTAACTGCATATAGATCTAGAAATAGTATAAATAAATCGATAAAACTTTGAGTTTGATACCAAAATAATTTACTAGGGATTGCGTCACCTTCAGCCATATTAATAATTTTGTTAAAAATTCAATTAGTAACTTGACTGGGTCATCAGAATGATATCTTTTACTGTTTAAGCTAAGAGAAAAAAACAAAAAAAAAATAGATAATATAATATAATAAATGCCTATTAACAATTGCTAAAAAAATAATACTGAAAAATAAAGAGACATAAAAATAGAGTAAATAAATTAAAATTTCGTAACTTTGATAGAAAATCTGGGGAGAAAATAAAAATAAAAATTAAAGCTTAAGAACGAAAAGACAAAAAAAACACACTATATATTTATTAGATAGAAAATTTCGGAAAAATAAGTAAAAATGTGATATATATAACTTAAAGTTAGATTATTTTTTTAATATTAAATTTTTAATAAGTTTTTTTATCATAATAGTAGTTGGAGTAAGTCTTAAGACGATGACGGGTGAGAGCTGGATGAAAATTATTGCTTTTTTTTTTTTTTTGTTTTTAACGTACCATTTTATAGTTTATTATGGTATTTAAATATTATTAATAAACATCCTAAAAAGCCTTAAAATAATTATACGCAGAATGTATAATAATTTAGACAATTTTGTCATTAGCGAAGACTAAAATTCAAATTGTGAATTTTTTTGGGGAAATCCTTATAAAATTATTAATTTGGGTCTATTTTTTATCAATAGATAATTATACCTGCAAAAATAATGTTTTTGATCAATTTAAATAATTTTTTTTTTCGAAAATGAACAGCAAATTTACTTTTACTATTGATTTTTTACACAAAAAAATTGATAAAACTTTATGTTTATCCCAATTTAGGAATTATTATATTAAGGGGCTTTAAAAAAAATTCACTAAAAATATTAAGCTAGAATTTTAATAATTTACGGATAATTTTTTTTTTTAAAAAAAAAATAAGCGATAAGAATCAAAAAATTTAGTTTAAAATTTTCAAAATTTGAGGTTTTTAAAAAAATAATTCTAAAGTTAAAAAAATTTCTAGCTTATAAAATGTAGTAATGTGGCACCTTAAATTTTCAAATATAAGATAAAGTAATTTGGAGTTGAAACGAATTTTTTTCTACATAAATTTCAAACCTTTTTGAAAATTTGATTATTTACAGAATTTATAATGAAAGATAATATCTATTTTTTATAAAAGTCAAATTATATCTCTGAATTTCCCACTATTGTAGAATTTAACTCACAAAAATTGATTTTTTTAATAATAATAAAAATTATCTTGTAAACTTTGTCGATATTGGAGATCACTAAAATACCGGAAAAAAGGAAGGTCTGAGAATGCTTTTTAATAATTTTCTGCAATTTATTTTTTCAAGTTGAAATCCAAAAATTGTATCAGTTCTCAAAATATCGATATTTTTTTTTAATAAAAATTGATGGATATAATCCCAAAAAACATTTTTTTGTATTCAAAATCTCTTACATATACATCATTTCTATTATTCTAAAATATTTCAAATTAAAAATATTCGACAGTTTTCGTGGTTTTAGATCATTTTAAAGCAACATCGTTCCTTTTATTCAGTCCAAAAAAACTATTAATTATACTTTAAACTATAGAGTTGGGGATTTGATGTGTAATTATTCTTTCATCATAGCCTTTATTCAAAATTCTAACCAGGTAAACAATTTTTTTTTATAATTTTGCAATAGAGATTGTTTAATTAACCCAATCATTTTATTGGTATAACCGCTATGAAAGGAATATTTTTTTTGCATTGAATATTCAAAGATTAGTTTATCAAAAAGGTGAGATGAGACTTTGAAACAAAAAATTCGATTCATTTTTTTTTCCAAAGAGGTATTACGTAAACTGTTATTCTAATTCACGACTTCTCCTCTATCAGTAATTTTTCGAATTAAATTATGTAAATCGCAATTTCTGAGGATCTTTGGTATTTCGCATCCAGAATTCAGCACCCAGCTTCAAGACTTGTATGATTTAAATTTTTTTACTTTATAAGTAAAATTATGTTTTCAGGTAACCCAAAAACAAATAAATAAATCAGGAGTTATGTATTTCCAAGAAATCATTATCATTTTATTTGTTTAAAAAGGTCTAAAGAGTTTAGGTTTCAGGAAATAGCCTCAATACAGCATAGCTTTGAAAATTTCAAGGTATATATATAATTCATTTATAGTTGTAAAAATATAATCTTGATTGAGAATGATGATCATAGAATTAGGATCTTGTTTTTATTTTTAAAAGAAAAAAATTGTTATTAAAATGGGGGAAGGGTTATTGACGAGCGCACTTAGGTGTTGATGGCCAATATAAAGATAAAGAAAAAACATCTATATTTATCCATACCGAAATATTGGATAAATTTAAAAATTGACTGAAATGAAGATAAAAAATAGAAAAAAAGAATCGTTCATGAAGCAATTTTACTTCAGAAAATCTATTTTTTAAAGGGATTTATATGAATATCTTAAATTTGGTAAAAAGAAATGTAAAAAAAACAGAAAAAAAACAAATAAAATTTCTACCACACACCTCCCCTCTGTACCTCTAATGGCTCGGATCCCAGTGAGCGTTATTTCATTGGGTTGTTCGAAATCTAAAAGAAAGAAAAAACTTTAGATTTTTACTATACAGAAAAAAGTCGGGGATTAATGGGTAATCGGTTTGCGAAAAGGTTATTTGATTATATGCCAACAGGCTACTTGGTCTCTCAGTACGAATATCTTCATAAAACCCAGAATTAGATGATATTTTTGATCCATAGAAACTCTATAATATAAACTACAAGTAATTATCGAACTTACTTAAAGCTAATGATCACAAAAAACCCTATAATTTAGTCCTTCGTGCTAATTAAACCTTTAATTCTCAAACCAGATTTCTTTTCTGCTATACTACTAAAAATAAACGAATTCAGGGGCTGAAGTTTATTTGGATTGACGTTGGAAATGGGGTTTTTGGAGGTAATGCGATTTATCTATTTGAATAGGGGAGTTGGCAACTTGTACCATTTAAGCTGTTTTAATTGGAACAGCCAATATTTTCTTTTTTCTAAAAATTGATACAAACCAATTTTTTGATCAACAAAGAAAACTACTGATATTTCCAAACTCAGATATCATTTACTATTTAGGTCTAAAAAACATAAAGGCTCAAGCCCTCATAGGCTTCAGAAAATAGGTGTAAATTTTGAAAGTTAATAAAATGGTTTCTGGTAAAACCTTTACAACAATAAATGACCATATTATCCTAGAGTCTAGCTATACGATTGGATCACATAGTTTGGTTGTATGAAAAACACCCAATTCAATAACCACCACCACTAAATCTACTTGTAAAAATTACGAATCATCTTTAGGCTTTGGAAACTATATATTTTTAGAATTTGTTTTGTAAATATAGAATTTACTATGTAATCCAATTGAAATTTTGTTTTCAAACCGAATTAATTTATATCTGTATAGGATTTACTTATATTTGGCGTAGCCATAATTCTGCTGATGCATTTCTTTCCACCTTTTTTCCCATCAGGCTATGATAATTGGTAAATTCTGAATACTTTTTCCTCTTCCAAACATAATAGATTTATTTGAAATTATAGCCCTTCAGCAAAAAAAAGATATTAAATGCAACAGTTTAAGAGATATGTGGAGCCTTTAGAGCATTCCCATAGATTCAAACTTAATCAATTGGGCTCTATATCGATAACTTCATAACTATACTAATGTTTTTTAATCCTATGGATTTATTTGTTAATTTCGTTCTGAGAATTTAACAGACACTAACCAAAAAACTAGAACTCCAGACGTATTATATACTCCGAAACCTGTACTAATTTGACAGTAAGGACTACGTAAGTCTCTGTTGGGCTTGAAGCTTTTGCTCAACATGTTGAAGCTACAAATGAAGTGATAGGCATCTGCTCTGACAAGTATTTTCTTCAACAATTAATTATTATCGATGATTCGAGCATCTATCGTATTTACATTCAACGCACATCACCGAATTTGGAAATAATGAGTGAGCATTTTGGTCAAAATGTGTTTGCCAATAGATAATAAATATAGAACCCTCATGTTCATTCAGAATCAGTTGAGTCATAGCCAATAGGCAAATACAACACGAAGAATGAAGTGAATAGCAATTATCCAATCATTTGCATTTCTAAAAAAATCAAATTGTTTTCATTTAGTATATCTACTGAAAAAATTATACAGTCTTCATAGTTTTTATCATATATATTTAGCATTTGAGTGATTCCGCCCTATCTTTCGCGAAACATAGTATATCAGAATGAACAAAGCAGTTATCCTAGTAGGAGGCCCTTCAAGAGCCACGAGGTTCAGACCTCTCAGCATGAATATGCCACAGCCTTTGTTCCCAGTTGGTGGTAAGCCGATCATTTGGCACCAAGTAAATGCCCTCTCCAAAACCCCTGGACTCAAGGAAATAATTCTTCTCGGTTTCTTCGAAGAACATGTGTTCCAGAACTTTATTGATCAATGCACTGACGAATTCCCACGTATTGTTTTTAGGTACTCTCTTTTTCCCCCATTTCAGCTTAGCTGCTTTCCCTATTTTTCTTTTCTTTATAATTGCATATTCATTGTCTCATTCAACTATTCTTCTAGATATTTGAGAGAATATAGTGTCTTGGGAACAGCCGGTGGCTTATTCCATTTCAGGGATTTGATCCTTCACGGAAATACACAAAACATATTCTTGTTGTACACTGATATCTGTTCCTCTTTCCCATTGGAAGAGCTTCTTGAAAAGCATATCGCATCTCAAAAAATGGGTACCATCATGGTTACTAAGGTAATCTTTTTTTCCACAAATAAATCATTTTAGCTCGTCATTTATAATAATGCATATATACATTTACTTTTTGTAACTATAATATACATGCAAACCAGTTAAACCACTATTCACTGATAATTTTTATTTAGGTACCACGTACTGAGGCCTCTAGATATGGATGTGTCGTCTCTGATAAGGAGGGTAATACTGCCCTACATTATGTAGAAAAGCCTCAAACCTATGTATCAGATTTGGCTTCCACAGGTGTCTATATCTTCACTTCGAAAGTATTCAGTTATATGGCTGAAATAATCGATGAAAAGTCAAAACTTCGCGATTCCATCTCTTCTAAGGGTTTTGATGGTGAATCCGATCTCAGCATTGATTATCTTAGACTTGAACAAGATGTTTTGCAGAAGATGGCTGTCGACAAAGAATTAGCAATTTACAAAACAAAGGGTTTTTGGCGTCAGATCAAATCAGCCGCAAGTGCAGTGCCCGCCAACGCTGAATATTTGATTCAGGCACAAAGCCAAAAACAAAGTTTCATTGCTACCCCCACAAGAAGAACTTCTATTCAATCTATCGAACCTAATCAGGGCCCTATTATTGTAGGTGCTGTATATATCCACCCTTCTGCTGTTATTGATAATTCCGCAAAAATAGGACCCAATGTGTCCATTCATGCACATGTTAGTGTTGGCGCCGGTGCCAGAATTAAAAACTCTATTGTATTGGATCACACTGTGGTAAAAGATAATTCTGCAATCCTTAATGCTATTGTTGGATGGAGAGGAAAGATTGGTAGATGGTCAAGAGTTGAAGGAAATCCTATAGATGATGCTTCAAACAATGTTGAGCAAGTCACCTCTTCAGGAACTAAGATTAATAGCATTTGTATCTTAGGACAAGAAACCACTGTTAATGATGAAGTGTTCGTCAGAAATTCTATCGTTCTCCCATATAAAGAAATATCTTCCGATCAACACAACGAAATTATTATGTAGTTGATGCACTAAGTTTTTTAAAAAAAATCAGCAACCTAATTATCACTTTAAACCTTGTTTTCCTCGTCTTATAAAAATCATTTTATAATTTCCAGAAATTTTCTCCTTATATTTGTTTATATTGTATTTAACGCAATATTTCTTTTGTCCAAAAATTTGATAATACTTTTTTTTTGCACTTTCTAACAAGATCTTTTTAGATCTAAGTCTATTGTCCATTTATAACCATTAATTTTGAGTGCGCCTATATTTGAGTGCACTGTTTTGATATAAAATAATAACTTTACCAGTATAATAAGATGCTATTTGCCTTGATATAGAGTTCTAGACTGACCTGAAAGTTTCTAGCTTCCACTTGTTTATTGGTTGGTCTTTTGTTTTATTTATATTATTCCTTATCAAAGCATCATTTTTTTTAAAAAAAAAAAGAAAACAGACAGACCAAGCTATATATTTATTTTTATCAAGCATTTGTATGAAAAAAAGTAAAATATTAATAAATAACGACAATGTTTTCTTTCTTGAGGAATAAGATCTTGGTTTGGTATCAATTTCAATGACTTTTGTACTATAAATAAGAAACTCTGATTAATAAAGTTTATTTTAATTTGTAAGAATAAGAATAAGAGATTTTTTTTATATTCTTTTTACCGCAACTTATTTTATAAATTTACAATTAAAAATCTCAAAGCGTATATTTTTCAATAGAGCAAGGTTTTCAAAATTCCAAATATTTTTTTTTCCAGAATAAAATATGATTATAAAAAATCCTAGAATACAAACACACACTTTTTATGCGATTTAATCAGAGCTTTTTTTAATATATATATATATATATATATAGTTAAGGTAAAAAAAATTTCAAAAAAATTATTTGTAGGAAATATCACAACAATTGAAAATCATCCTAGTTAAATTAGAAAACTATATTTATCAAATTAATTACTCAACTTTCAAATATATATATTTAAAAACTTTAACTCGTAATAGTTTTGCTTTAAATACTACGACATATTAATTATATTTTTATATTGGGCAAAACTATTTTGAAATATCAAACCTTATTGTTTTCAAGCTTTTTATTTTTTGAAAAATCAACATCAAAAACTTTGAGTTTGAAAAGTGGTATTTTTTAATTAGTAATGGTTGAACAGAAATTTTTTTATTTTTGTGATTATAGTAATTTTTTTTTTCAAAGTTGGAATAGTATTAAAATGATGGTAATCTTTTTAATTAATTTTCATCGTTGAGATTAAAGAAAAAAAAAGTCATTTATTTTAACAACTAAAACGAATTAAAAAATTAAAAAAACATTATTTGAAGAGTTTAAATTTGATCTTTTTTTATATAGTGTAGATTTTTAAATTTCATTATATTTTTTTAAAATTAATAAAAAATATTGAAATGATACTCGTTTAATTTTTTCAAAAAAGCCGATTTCAGCTTGAAAATCACTAACATAAATTCATCACTATTATTATAAAAAAAAATTTTTTAAAAAAAAAAAACAATTATTTAGAGAAAGACCCGAAATTTGATTATATGTACCAATAGTTATATATTATATGTAAATTAGATGCATCAGAGATATGAAAACTTGAGCAATTTTATATCAATAAAAATTCGGCATTCCATTCCAGTAATGCCATTTTCCCTAAAGTTATAAGCCTAAAAACATTTTAAAAGCAAGAAATTAAATTTAAAATTAAAATATTCCATTATTTTTTATTATACTACTTTTATATTATACAATTTATTTTTTTAAAAAAATCGATAAAAAAAATATTTTAATTTTACAGAAATCAATTGATAAAATATTTATATATTCATATTTTAGAAAAAACGTAGACACAAACCCCTTTCATTAAACTAACACAAAAAATATATCTTATTTCTGAAAAAAAAAATTATTTGAAAACACTTCCTTTAATTCTTGCATTTCACATCTTCATAATACCATAATTAATATTAGGAGATTAGATGGATTATTATTTATGGAACATATGAATTTCAATAATAAGTTTACAATAAACCATCGTAAATTCATAGATAGGAAAAAATCTAAAAAACATCTTTTTCCTAAATTTTTGCGTAGTGGTTAGCACCTTTATGGATCTAAGTGTATATCAATCGGCATTTTTTATTTTTATTTTCCAGATTGAATTAAGCTTTCTACCAACATTTCTTTCAATACATATATATTTTAAACTTAATGAATATCTTCTGGTTACGATATAATAATAATTTATAGCCAAAGAATTTTTTTATTTTATTTTCCAGGCTGTTGTACAATATTAAAACCGTTTTTCTAACAAGATTTAATAAAGCCATAATGTACATAAAATAAAACTTAAATTTATAAGAAAAAAATTATTATTAAAACCTTTATGAAATATTTTTGTGAAAATCTTTTAAAAAGGAATCAACGCTTTGGTATTATAGATTTTTTTTTCATAAAAAGAAGGGAATTTGGTTTTTAAAGATTTTTTTACATTTTCATATCACTTATCGAATATAATATATTACGAAATAAGATTTTATATAAAAAAATATTATTATTATCTGAAATGCATGAATGTCTTATTCTTATGGAAAAAGTACCCCCAGAAAAATATTAAAAACTATTAATATACGTTGATTTTTTTAAAACAAATTAAGAACGCTATTTAAATTGTTTTGGATATTATGATACGAATAGAATTAGGGATAGAATTTTAAATTCAATTCCTAGAGGTGAAATAAACATAAAAAAATCATAAATTAATGGGGTGAAAAAATTTCTTTGAAAATTATTATTGATTAAACTAGCTATTTGAGTTTTTTAAATTCCTTATAAAAAGTTTTTTTTTTCTGAAAAAATTACAATATTTTATCAATGTAATGAAAATTCAACAGAGATTCAGATCTCATATCATAAAAATTTCAAAATATTGTAATTTTTTTTACAAATTAAAAAAAAGAAAAAAAAACTTCAATAATTTATTTAATTTAATTCAACTACAAAAAGTCATTTTGTTCTTTTGAATTCCTACTCAAAAATTTATAATGAAATTTAACTGTGTTATCTCAGAGATCCCTATATTTGAAAGAAATATAAATGAATTGGAAGGTGGGTGGGGGGGGGGGTTCGAAAAATTAACTAATTTTTTCACCCTAATATTTGAATATTTTTTCGTATTAAATTATTTAAAAAAAGGACTAATAGGAAATTCCCGAGATGGATTTGAATTATTTAAGAAATAATTAAATCATAATGAAATAAAATTCAAATTTAACTCTCTAAAAAAATTAAAAAAGAAAATTCTTGAAAAATATGTGAATGATATAAAAGTTAAAAAAATCAACCTTTTGATTTTTCAAATCTATATTATATCGTTGATCAATATTTTGCGGCAAATTGGTTAGAAAAAAGGTGATAGTGTTATAGTTTTATATCTTAATTTTTAAAAATATTAATATTCAAGGATTTTTTCACCCAGAAAAGATCAATAATAACACGAAAAAATGAGAATTATATAAAAGGGACTTAATATGATTTTCTAAAAACGTGATATAAAAATTTAAAATAATTTTATTTTAAAATATTAAAATCCAATAATTGGTATTTTATACAGCACATTTTATAAAAATTTTAACTAAATAAGCTTTAGATATTAAAGTTATTGTTTTATTACTTTTTATTTAACTCATCAAAGAATTTATTTATTTAAGAAAACGAATTTTTATTTTTAATTATTATTTTTACATTTTTCGAGAATTTTTTTCATTCTAAAAGAAAAATAATATTTCTTTTAAAGATGAAATGAATTTTTTTTCTTTTCTATTTTTCTAAAGTTTAGCCACAAAAATGTTAATTTTAGATTTCAAAACTGCTCTTTCGAAGTTTATTTACCAAAAAAAAACACTGTTCTTTTTTGATATTATAAATTGGAAATTTTTATTATAACTAATACTAGAAAAAAAACTCGTATCGATAATTGATATTTTGGTTATTTTAACTTCAACGTGAATTTTTTATTTTAGAAAAAAAAAATTCAAATAAAATTTTCTAGAATCCATTCTCATAAATTTTCAAAAATATTTACAACATTTTTAAAAATGAAAATTAATTTTAATAAATGCCTAAACATTTATTTTTTGTAAAAAAAACTTAAATAATCTAAAAAGAATCCTAAGCGGGTACTCATCGTCTTACTGTTTTCAAAAATTCTTCAGAACCCATCAAAAAAATACATGCCTCTAACAAATATTTATAATCAATATTTCATCTTTTTTTACTAAATATTGATTTTAATAAAGAAAAATATATATACTTTTTGATTGCTTTATGATTACAGTTTAAAAAAAAGCATTTAATTATGACTTTCAACCTAAAAAAACCAAGACAAAGTTTTTTCAAACTTGATATAAATATATTTTGATAAAATTGATTATTTTTTTAGTATTTTAATGTTGAATTTTCTGGAAAATTTCCAAATTTTATTGTAGAATAAAAAAACACTTCAAAATAATCCACAAAAATCGTTTTTATATTTTTAAATATAATATTTTTTCAATTTAATTAAAAATTATTCTTTAAAAAAATTAACCAAGAATAATATATTGATTATCTTACCAGTTTCGGATCTAAAAATTGATGAATCACAGGAAAAAAACTCTTATTTTATAATTTGGCGCCATCGATGTCTTAAATAGTATATTTTTTTCGGTAGATTAAATAAATAATTGTAAGATTTAAATTTAACGGGTAATATTATAATTTTCGCCGATTATATGCCAAAATTTCAAAATCCGTACAAGCGAGTCAAATTTTAAATTATTTTTATTCTTTTTCCAGATAAAAATATATTAAAAATATAAAAATGGCGAATAATTGTCTGGATCGAATGTTTTTTTTCTACTTGTGTATTTTTTAATATATATCTTACCTTTTAAAATTTATAAATGTTTATATTGAAAATAAAATTAGTTAAGAACAAAGTATTTCCTTGTAAAAGTATTTTTTTTAAGGGACTTATTCTGATTTACATATATCCGGATTCAAGTATAAAGTTTTAAATTTGTTTTAATACTTCTAAAATTAAACCAAACAGTTTATTGTGTATATCTAATTTCCCAATAATTATGTTTAAATAAATAGCCAACTTATTATATTATATTTAATTTAATTTATTTTCTATTTATTCCGTAGCTTTATAAGCATCTCAAATTTTTACTTTTTTCAATTCAAGCTTTTAAATTGGTTTCATTGTTTTTTAATCTTTGTTTTTATTATGTCTTATTACAATAAGCATTCACCTTACTCTTAACTCAGAATCATTTGGCTCCTTAAATTTTAATAAATTAAAATTTTTATATAGCTATTTAAAAATTCAATTTCAATAATTTTAAGGAATCTCATTAGCAAAAAAGAATTATTATAAATTTCAAAGACTTTTTAGAAAAATCTGAGATATTTTTGTTAAATTCCTAAAAAATTCCAAGATGTTTAGCACAGATATTTATTATTATTTTTTGATTTTTTTTGAGGTTTTTGCTTAAGAAATATCGGATTTCTTTCTTATAAAAAATAACACAATAAAATTTACTTTAAATTTTACTTATCGTAATTTTTACAAATCTAAATACAGATCCTGTGATTAATAATAAAGTATCCCATTTATTAATCACAATAAAATTATTATTAAATTTATAACTAAAGAGTTTTGATCTTCCATGCAATCAGGAATATACTCAGAAGTTCAAAAATATTCAAAATTTTAGAAATGTTTATTACTCGAAAGTGATACCTAAAAGAAGAGGATTTATTTCACTAAAAACTTAAAAATATTCAAATATTACATTATGAAAGTAGTAAACATAAATAGATTGGTTTTATTGAGTATTGGAAAGATTTAGAGAAAAATTCTGAATATTAGAAACTTATTTTTCACATTAAAATTTCGGTGAATACTTTATTGAATAAAGAGGTGTAGAAAAAATAAACAAAAACATGAATAGGATATCTAAAATAAAGTGTTAACTTTATTCATATTAATATATATATATAACAAAAAGTATGTAAAGGACATATTTTTATAAAAAAATTTAGCTTCTACTAAAAATTTTGGTCAAAAAAAAATAAAAATAAAAATAAAAAAATATATATATATATGACTTTTAAATCTAATTTTATGGAGCCATATCTTACTGATATTGATGCAAAACACTTTTATTTGGATAATTTATGACTTTGAAAAGTCTTATATATTTATGAATCTAATAATCTACACATAGACTCCAAATTTAGTTTAGTACATGGAAGTAACCGGTAATATTTTTTGATTTTTTTGATATAGATAATAAATTAAACAAAGTAATGATATATGAATAAAAAAATATGATTATCAGCCTTATTTTTGAGTGCTATATGACTATAATAGGGAAATATAAAATCTTGAACACTATTTGATGGAAAAAATTATAATATCTTACTCTACAGAATTCATGGCAAAAAAAAAGGTTTAAAAATCATATGGAAAGATTAAACTAACGGGAAAATTCCCTTAATGTAATTTCTGAATTTATTTAAACGGATAGAAACAATTTAAAAGAAAACTAAAAAGTGAAAATCCCAAAATATAGTTAATTTCCTCAAAAATTCTTTTCTAAAAGCCAAAAATAGTATAAATTATAAAAATAATCACATTTTTAGATGGTAGAAGAAGCTATAAACAAAATAAATGATTTGCATTTAATGAAAAATTCAAGTCGGAGATTAATTTGTAATTTTTTAGCGGCTCCAAAAATAATTCACTCGTAATGGCTGTTATTACAGTAAAATGTGAGTATAAAGACCAGAAAAATTCTTTCTTGATTGGGTTTATAAGTTTTGATAAATTTAAATAGCCAAATATGAAAATCTATACAAAGAATTGGTTATAGCAAGGATAATTGAAAAAATTTGAAATTATACCATTCAATTTTTTGTTTGAATATCAGGAAAAGACACATACTTTAGTTAATGAAAGTATTCAGAGGAGTGAAGTTAGAATAATAGGAAAAAGGCTAAAAGATAGACATATTTGAGAACTTGGATGAAATGCAGGATTTTTTCAAAATTTCAGAATATATAAATATAATAAATTTATAAATAGCTGCATAAATACATACTTTTCGTGCTTTAATTTTCTAAAAAATAGAAGCTGTAAAATGTGCACTTATTTCTATCGAATAAATATTATACCTATGTAATAAAAAACACACTTATTAACAAAAGGAAAAAAGATAGGTCAATTATAGGCCAAAGATAGTTTTTAAAAATACTATTAATAATATTAATGAATACTAAAAATTAGTTTCACTCTATTTAATTAAAAATTATTTTCAAGTAAAATCTATTAAATTAATATAAAATCTAGTTTTTTTTTATAACTTGTATTACAGTAAAATAAAAATCAGAAAACTTTCTTGTTTTCACTTCGATCTTTATTAATCTCAATTCTTCGATTATCGAAAAAAATTCCAATTTATGGATAAAAATTTAAGTATTTGGAGAATCTTAAGAAAATATAGGAGATTTAGGTGAATTTTATTTAGAAAAAACTCCCAATAAAATTAATAATTATTTATATAAATGCTTATTCAATAAATATCAATTATTAAAACACACACACATATTTATATTTATTTATTTAATAAATTGTTGAATAGAGTTTCAAAAATATATTATTTTTTTATTTACTTTATTTTTTTTTTGATATTTTATAAATATAATTTTCAGCAAAACGCCTCAAAAATATCCGTGAATTTCAATATAAAAAAAAAGATATAAATTTATTGATGTTATAAATGAGATTAAATCATGAAAAAATTGGCTTAAATCTATTTTTATATTTAGTTATTATATTTCTAAATATGTAAAAAATTAAGTGAAGGTTCATGATGATGCCATTTAAACTAAAACTCTGATAGAGAGGCGGTGTCACTAATTTTTTTTCTTGCTAAATAAAACATCCGATTTAAATGGAGTGAATTATTTTCTCTAATTGTGATCAGATTGGTAAATTAAATGGAATCATAATAATTTTTTATAATATCCAATTAAATCTTCGATATTTTCTCCATATAAAAAGTAGTAAATTTCATAAGACTTTTAAAAGTTTTTATAGTTAGTTTTATTGACGAATTTCCTGAATTGAGAATATCAAGTAAATTATTCAGTTTGATATTTTTATTTGATACTTTAAAATATGTATTTTTTAAGATAGCTTAATTGAAAACTGCACTAAAAAATATCAAAAAAAAAGTTAAACAAGCATGAAAAAGATTATTGTACTAGCTAAAATAACTAGTCTGAAAGTTTACCTGCTGTCTAGCTACAGGAAAATGGTAAAATATACTGACCAAAAGACTACCTCTCCCCCGTGGATGCTTCAAATGAGTGTATTACCGAGGTTCTTGTATCAAAAAAAGATGTTTATCGATAAAATGAAAATTTAAACGGATTTTAAAATATTTGGTCAATCAAAAAAACCCCCCAAAAAACCGGTTTGAAAAAATCTTGTGATTATTTCAGAAAATTTCAGAGAATATCTTCGAAATAAATAATAATTATTGTTTAGCAATATAAATTCTCGAAGATTATTAAAATAACCGAATTTAATAATTATCTTATTATACACACGTAAATAGTAACCAAGATTTGTAATTATTTTTACGTATCGTTATTTTATTTCAATTTTATTGTTTTTTTATTTAATATTTATCTTTTATTGCAAAAAATATATTATTTTTAATTGATAAATTAAAAATCAACAATTTAAAATTAGTTTACTCGATATTTTTTTAATATCGAAGAAAATAAATGATTTTATTATTAATTTTTTCCATTCAAAAACTAAAATGTTTGAATTAAAACCCGATATTGTATTTAGGATAATTTAAAATCGAATAAAATTTTATTGGAGGAAATTAAATTGGGTAATTTTGGATCGGATTGCGTTTTTGAAATTGAAATTTAATTTTTATATCAAGTAAAAAAAATTAATCATGGTAAAGTTTTTTAAGTTTTAAATTAAATTGAGGGGGGATTGCACAGCTTTTATTTTAAAATCAAATAAAAATTAATACAAAAACTAATAATTTTTTCAAAAAAAGCCGAAAAAATTTCCTTCCTAGCTTTCCTCCACTTCTCTAGCAGCTCCATACCCACTGGACATTGATTAAATGGGGTTAGTGAAATATTAACACCTTCCAGTATTAATAGAAAGGCATAAAATTAAGTTTTAAAAAAACCAAGCTCGATAAAAAAAATGAAATAAAGATTTTCACATTAAGATATATTTAAGTTTATAAGTCTGTATTCTTAAAAACCGTATCCTTTAACCAAAAAAGGGTAGATATAATAGTTTTTTCTAAGCATATTTTAGAAATTAAAATTAAAAGTTTTATACTAATTTGGTATTGTAATAGAATACTTACATAATGCGATACTTCACATAATCCTCCAAAAGCCGATGTATATTATTGGGATCAAATTTTAAAGTTTGATTTTAATTAAATCCATCATGCGAGTATCGAAATGTGCAGAATTTTTTGAGGATATATATCCTAAGCAATAGTAAATTCTATCTTGCGAAAAAAAAAATTAATTAGCACTATTATTTTTACTTAATTTGATTTAAAAATTACAAATATAAACCTAAATGGGGGGGGGGGTTACATAATTAGAATCATAAATTGATTTTTTGGATTTTAAAAACGAAATTTTATTATTTTTGTTTGTTAGCCATACGACTAAGACGATAGTTTCAAACAGACAGCATAGTCAAATGTCGTATCCTGTTCGTAAATTTACCAATATTTCAACATCTGATATAAAAAAAACGCAGAACTGGAAATCAAAACTTATTAGCTTCATTCTGAACCTCTCACAAAATTCAAAGCATCAACGAATAAAAAAACCACAAATCTTGGAATATTTTGATTTGCAAGTATTAAGAGGATCTAAGGAGCTTGGTATTTTCTACGGGAATCCTAAAACCTATAACATTAAAAAAAACAAAAACAAAGATAAAGATAAATCTTTGACTAAAATTTGTGATATACCCAACGCTTGCTCAACTCCAAACTCTGTTTCAAAGCTCATAATATAAATAAATCTTAATTTCCCTTCAAAAAACTCATCTCAAATTTAAAGATTCTTTATTTAATAAATATTAGTTGTAGTTTATGTGAAAATCAAGATCAAAGCTACCAATATTGAATGAAATGGTTTAGCAAGAATTTAAAAATTCTTTTTATTACAGCTTGCTCCCGCCATTAAGTACTGGACCAATATAATCTTTGAACCATCTAGACCGAGTTTGGGCTCCGAAAGTGTCATTGTTTAGAGGGTTCTCAAGAGCTCTGCTAACATAATCTTCATAAACATACCCATCACTAATACCCAAAGACGAATTTAATTTAGAGTCTGGGATTCCTAAAGAGTCAACAAGCAATACGGCAATGCTACGAGCTTTAGATAGAGAATTAATTAATTCACTTTCCAACGAGTTTACAAACTTGGGTGTTATTCCTGAACTTTGGTGGGCTGATGATAAAAGTTCACCTTTATCGCGAGTCAAAAAAGTTAAAGCGGTTATTGAAAACATTAGATACAGCGGATCTCTAATACGGTTGTGTTCAATTGTGTTTGGGAGTTTCTTCAAATGGAGATAAAAGTAGTAGCATACCATATATTCAGAATAAACGGTTGAAAGGGTTTG
>LSSL01001851.1:0-23574 GCA_001953115.1 Smittium mucronatum
GTGAAAAGGTGTAATAGAGCTCTAAAATTTTCAAGGAGATTTTAAGATATAAAAAAGTAAGGAAATGTGGTTTTATTTATAAATATTTTATTTCTTCTTTCTGACTTTTTCACCTTAAAATATCCTGTTCCATTCTAATTCCTCTTTAGATTTGCCAAAGAATCTATCATTTAAGAATTTTTTTATTATTGTTCTTCAAAATTATTGCGAATTTTAATTTTCTTCTATAAGCTATTCAGAAAACTTTCTTTTAGAACCGGCATAATGCGATTTGTAGAATTTTTTATGCGAAATATTCATTGTCTAGGATTATTAAACTATGCATATTATAACTATACATTTATTAATTTATATGTATCAGTAGTAATGTTTTAAATTTTATAGGTTAAAATTTATTTGTATAAAATGGGAAATATGTCTGCTTGATATATTGAAAAACGGTTCCTGTTTATATTTGATGGTATGTTAATCGGATATTATGTAAAAACCATGTTTGAAAAAATAAACGTGAATGATTGCAATGTTCCAATAGTTCTGATACCACAATTTTCTTATTATTTTTTGTATAAAAAAAAATCAGGTTTTATTTTTGAATTAAATAAAAAAATTTAATTCTTTAACTGTGTTAATATAAAAAAAATCTGAAAAGAAATCATCTCCTTATTGATTAATTAAATTTTTTTTGATTTTTAAATATTATGATTATGAATCTGGAGTTTTTTATTTTTCTGTTATAGATTTAAAATTTACTGTTAAAAAGAAAATTAGAAAAAATTCACATTTTCATTTTTCAATTTCCATGATTTTGATTAAAAATAATTCAGTAAACTTATAAATTTGTCGCCAAATCTTATTTTTCTCGTGACTGCTAATCTCATTGATTTTTTTTAATTGCTTATTTTTCCGAATTATAAAAATAATAATAATGTATAAGAAAAGTTTTTACTCTCTTTTGGAAATATCCCATGATTTTTTAGATGTGAAAATTGTTTATACATGAATTTTTTCAAATTCACAAAATATCTTTTTTTCCCAACATATATTTCTATATATTATTACAAATATAAAAAAAATATCTACGTTTTTATTCTATTAATTATAGGGATATTTACAAAAATAGCCAATTTTTCAAAATAATAATAAAAATAGTCAAATTGATTATCGTGATTTCAAATCGGTCAATAAAATCTTTGTATTTTTTTGAAAAATATACATAAGAAAGTTCATAGAACAAAAATTCACGATATAATTTTATTTTTAATGTTCATTCGACCAAACTATAAAACGGAATAAATATTCACTTTTTTCCTATTTTGCTTTAATAGAAAAAAAATTCGTCCCTATTTTGAGGTTAAAGTTTCGGTATATCATATTTGAAGTTCATCTGGTGCTTTTAAAAGCAATATTTAGCTTTGAAAAAAAAAATCAATTTTATCAAAAAACCACTTTTAATTACTTATACATACAAATGTATGGTTTTTGTTTTTTTAGTTTTTTTATTCATTTTTATAAGCTCTATCGAGACTTAGTCATAATTAACTTTCACCCCCTCCCATATCACCCTAAACTATTTTTCTTACTTTGCGTAATATTTCCAATTGAATTACACACAAGTTTAATATGATAAAGTCACATCTTTCTTGGGCACAGAAATGATTTATTAATTCCAATTTGCTTAATTCCAACATTCTAAATTTCAGAAAATTTTATCTTCCAAAATATTTTCGTATTTTAACGTTCATTTTCTAGTGTAAATTTAATGTTATAATTGGGTATTTATATTCATAAAATTGACTCCTATCACAGATTTTGATAGGTTATATATATATATATATATATATCATTAAAAAACTAATATTTTAATTAATCATCAAATACTAACTGCAAATTTAAAATATGAAAAGTTAAGGATATCATATTTTATTTGAAAACAAAAGTTTTTTTTAGTAATCGCAATTTAACTAAAAAAAATCAAAATGCTCTAAAATGAGGGATATGCTGACAAAAATAATAATTTTAAAAAAGATCCAAAACCATCAAAGTAATAATATTAAATTATTAAAACAAAGTTAAAGATTTTCTATATCATTTATACATATATAATTTATAATGACGTGAAATTTTTTCAGCATACTGAGAGCCTCAGAAATATTACACGGTAAAAATAATTACACAAGCCTATTATTATTTAACAATTACCTATCCTTATTATATTTAAGAATAACATCTTGAATTCAAATATTAAAAAAAAATATTGGTCGAATTAATCTTTAGGTTTATTTTAAAAAAATTATGGATAAAAAAGCTTTAAATCACCTGTTTTAAATCCAATAAAGTGATAAAAAATTCAAAAAAATCCATTATGCATATGTTTCGAAAAGTAAAAAAAGTGTAATAAAATTCAAATATTACATATCAAAACTTTAGCCTCAAAATAGGGGCGATTTTTCTTTTTCTAGAGCATAATAATGATTTTTTATCTTTTATTTAGAGAGTATAGAGTGGCCAATGGATAATAAAAATAACAATGTGCCGTAAATTTTTGTTCTATGAGCTTTCTATTTTATATTTCTCAAAAAAAATTAAGCTTTTATTCGCCAATTTGAAATTGCGTTAATTAATTAGACTATTGATCGATATTATTTTGAAAACTTTACTATTTTTGTAAAAAAATCTTAATTATAAATATACCGACTGGTTCAATTAATCTTGTAAAAATTTTAAAAAAAAATTGAAAAAATCAAAAAAATATTTTTTTTAATGAACCTATCACAAATTTTTCATTAAAAAAATAACTATTTTTCGTTTTATAAAATTCTCTCTTTCTAAAACTATTCACTATTTCAATTTGAACTTTGAATTGACTTATAGAATTGAAAGCAAATAAAAAATAGGTTTAGGTAATTATATATATATATTCAAAATTGATTTTTTTTAGCATTGAAAGTTGTTAATATGAAAATTTTTATGTTTATTTTAATTTTTATGATTTTAATTTATAATATACTTATATATATATATATTAAAAAATGAACTCTGATGTAAGTTAATTATTTTTAATGAAAATGAAATTGATAATATTTATTTGGAATTTATCTAAAAACGATATTATTAAATATGGATTAATCTTATCAAGGATAAATTTTTCGATGTTATCTTTTTTTTTCCTTTATTTTCTTCGACTTAATACGATTTAAGTTAAAAAAATTCGAGATCTTTTTCTTTTTTAGATATTTTAAGAATTTTTATTTTTCTCTTTCTTTATATAATCAAATAAATTTTATAATAAATAATTTATTATTCTGGTTAATATGGTATAAACAATAATCTTATAATATTAATGTAAATATTACATTTAAAGAAAAATAAAATTTTATTTTCGCGTAACTAAGTGAAATTGAAGAATTTCTATCGAACGAAAAATAGTTTTTGCGTATTGTTGCATAATGTTTTGTGAAAATACTTTTGATAATTTTATTTCCGTAATTAAAAATACTGAAAGTGGTAAACATTCAACAGGGAAGTTATAACTCACAAAAAAAACCTTATATTTGTATGAAAATATTTCAATTTCCAGTTATTAATATTTTTTATAATTAATATTAATTTTTATATTACTAAATCAAGATAAATATATTTTACAAAATAAGTTAAGTTTAAAATTTTTTTATAAGATATTTAGGTTTTAATTAGAAACCAATATGTTATTTGTCTACCTTATTTTATGGAAAGATCTTTTTTCTATTTTCTCTCAGCCGCTTATTAATTTTTCGTTATTTTTTTTCATTATGGTACTAATTTTTATATTAAGAAAGCTCCTAAATCAATCGAATAATTTTATTTAAGATAAATTTAAATTAAACAGAAATATTCCGGTAATGAATATTTTTAATTTTTTAATTTAACTGCTTCTATATCGTATATGTGTTAGGAAATATTTCTCCAGATCTTAATTTAGTAAAATAAACTCTCTATGCCTAATTTTATCAAAAAATATTTATATACTGGAAATTATATGAGGGATTTCTCAATAAACTCCCAGCATTCCTTTAAACTTCTAATATAAGAATTTTGAATTATTATGCCTATTTTATGGCTACAGAATGAAAAAAAATTCTTGGAACACAAAATCCGCTGTTCTGATTTTTCTGATTTTTGCTTGTTATTTTTTAATTTTGTTATATTATTCATAGATTTTTTTCCGTTCTCTACTCTGTTTACAATTTTTATATATTTTTCCATTATAAAATTCATTTTGTTTTTAGGAAAATACCTAATTTTTTGCATTTGGGATTTTTTACTATTCGTTTTTTCAGCATTGAAAAGATATACTATTTTGGGAATAATTGACCTTTTTTTAATTATATTCATATAAAAAAATTGATCAAATGAAAAAAAAAAATTTTTTATGTGTTTTTAGAAAAAATGGTAACTTTGAATATTATTTAGATCAAATTTTATGATGGCTTGTTTGATTTTATCCTGTGATAATTTTTTTCCATTTTATTATTCAGTTATGTTTCATAAATTTGTGATATGATTGTTTCGGTCTCGCTTTTATTAATTTATACAGATAATTAACTCTGATATTTTATGTAAAACTCATTTTTCACTCTTTAATTTCGTTTATAATGAAATTATGATAATTTTTGCGGTGTAAAAGAATTTTTATAAAAATTGGGTAAATTATTTTGGCTTTTTATTTTCTATTATTATGATTCCAAAAAGAATACCGGACATTAATGCTTAATAAATATCGCTTATTCTATTCCAATGAAATTTTAATTTGCAATTTTACTCTAGATTTTGAATTAATTTCTAATAAATTAGGACATTCATTTAGAATAATAGTTTTTTATTTTTCTTCTAAGCTGAGTAGGCCTATACCATCATATTATTTTGTGGCTCCAATTTATCCAATATTAATTCGGAACTCTGATTTTTTTTTTCATATAAACACCTTAAGTATTGTATTTATTTTCATGCAAAACTTCCTATGGATTAGTAATATATGAGCAAAGCACCATATTTTAGATAGTGAAAGTGTATTTACCATTAAATTAACATCTAAGTTTATAGTGATAAACTTTTACAGCTGATTATTTCACTTGTTAGTTTTTTGATTATATATGATCACATCTTTTTATGTCTAGTCCATTGTTTTTAAAATAAACCCTCAAATGTTTAAATACAGAAGGATGTTTTATAGATTGAAATTATTAGGTATCAGTTTCGAAAAGTATATTTTTAAGCTAAAAGTATTTTTTAAACTTTTTTGTCACTAGTGGTCCACTTTTGGTGCTCTAATGCTTTATTAAGAATATTTTCAACTTTATTGCTATTTATTGCCACTAAAAAATCATAATCATATTCATGGTTATAATTTACTGATATTCATAATATATAACTCGTGAATAAACATTGATATTGAGTAACATGAGCTCTATTATGGTTTTGCACAACGATTATGACATCTGATCCCTTTGAAATAGTCCCTTATGAATTGATTTTTTTCTTTTCTTTTCTTTTGATTTTATTTTAATTGTTGCATTGGTTTTAGAATTATTATTTTAGTATTATATTTAAAATATAAATAATTTACTCATTATAAATTATCCAAGGAACATTTACAGATAGTTACAATCAATTTTTTTTTACCTTTTTCTTGATATGTCATAAGTAAAAAACCTGCATTATTTTTAGGTTATGTATTAATATTTCCAGATAGAAATTAGAAATTAAATACGTTATCAAATATTATAATAACGTGGATGAATCCGGATCGGTATTATCCTATAATACCTGCCATTATTTATTGGATTATATCTTTCAAAAAATAACTCAAATATCTTTTCATATATAATTGAGAATGTTATTGGTCTACGATTTTTCTATAAGTTATATATTTCCTTTTTTGTAATTAATGGGATAATTGATCCTCACATTAAATATTTCTAAGAATGGAGTTGATTAGCGTTATTATACAGATATAGAAAATGTTTGGGTATAGCCCAAATAAATTTTTTGTATAATTCAAAATGTAAAATATCCGAGCCAGTATATTTATTTTTGGATGAGTATTTTTTCTTCGTGGATATTTCTGAGTTAATTTTTTATGTATACTGATTATTTTTTCTAATAATATTGTTGAAATCAAGTCTTTTTAGACTCACTTTTTCATTATTATTTTTTTGGATAGATTTTAGTATAAATTGTGACATATTGCAGATAGATAAGAATAGTTTTTTTCTATCTTAAGCTATTTTCTGCAAGTTAAATTTATTGACTCGAACTTTTCATTCGATTTAATCAATTCAAAGAAATACTTATTCGATTTTTCTTTAAATATTGACCACTTATGCCTTATTCTAACTAAAATCCCATTGATTTTTTTCATTAATGTTTTTTTAATATTATTTTGATCTTCAAAAGCTATAATTTTCTATTAATTTATATTATTTTCACGTATATTTTTTGAACTTATTTTTTGGACAGTTTCACTCGCTAACTATAAATATTAAATAACATTATCAATGTTATTTTTTCTTCCAGGTTGTAAATATATGTTTTCTAATTCTTTTTAAAAAAAATTTCCAATTGTTTAATAATTAATTTACATTTTACAAAATCATGTTAATCCTTAAAAAAACTTATCTGAATTTTTTTTTAAAGTAGGGTTTCCATCTATTTATTTTTTTATTGGTTTTTTGTATCTATTTGGCTCTATATACAGAAATGCGTATTTATGGTCTGAACTTCGACCCGATATAACGTTTAAATCGTTAATTGAGTTAGTATTGGTTTTAATAGACAATTTATTCTAAATTCTTGATTTTTTTAAATATATTATCCTGTGATTATTGACTAGATAAAATTGCCGAATATATTTTTAAGCTTTCCCATTCTCTTGCGATATTTATGTGAGTAATCTATCAGTCTTATGTTTACCGCCATATTAAAATATCTTAGCATAAAATTTCATGTGATTTTTTCAAGTAGAAATTAAAGGATGACCCTCCTCTCAAATTTTTTATTTAAAGATATATGTTTAGTATTATAATATTCTCAAGTAAAAAACAAACACCTTTTTTCTCTGAAATCATTATTAACCATTCAAAAAATATGAAGATTTTGGTTTTAAAAATCTTCAGTTTTTTAATAAAAATGGTGCTATATTTTGCTCCATGAATTTTAATCGCCAGAGTTTGCTTTAAAATGGATTGTTCCCATCTTTTTGTGGATTTTTGTATGTAGGTGATGTCAGGTCCAGATTTTTTTTTAAAAGAGTGAATATCTTTCCTTTTTTTAAATTATTATATGATTATTTTTTTTTGATTTATAAATTATTATCATGATAAAATCATCTTTTTTTTTTGTATTTCTTATTGATATTTCACTCCGTTTTTTGAAGGCTGAGTTTTAATTCGTAACTTTAGTATGTAATTATAGTTATTTAAAATCCTTTTTAAAAATTAGCCCGTTTGGTCTTTAAGGTTTCATTTTCAATTCTCAAAAGATATCCATACTCTTGTTTATCCCAATAATAGACATAAATCGGATGTTTAGTTTACTTTTTTATAATTTTTTGAATCGATATACTTATATTTTTATTTTATTCGACCTCATTTTAAGGATAAGTACATTAATTTATTTTTCAGAGGTTTTCGAGTAAGTAATACCCTATTTTTCATACTTTTTTAATTATATTTCTTACTTCAATCAAGTTTTTTCTTTAGAAATTTTTTTAAAATAGTTTTTCTGCCTGATTTTCCCACAATTTTTTCCCTAAAATTCATAATACTTGATAGTTATTTTTACTCTGACTCTTGAGTGTATTTTTATTTATTTTATTGTTCTCCTCTTTTTTTTAATGAAATTTAACTGAAATACCGGAATCCGATATCTTTTCATACTTATTAGTCACATAAGGGATAATTATATTAGCTAGGCTCTAGCTATTCGAGATTCCTCATGATATTTTAAAAATTTTAAATGGTATTTTTAATATTATTCTCGGATTATCAAGTTTTTTATTTACATCATACGAATATTTTTATTTTTAAAAATTCTAATTCTAACTCTTATGAGGCTCTTTATCCCATTAATGCTACATTTTAATTGTTTATATGGGAAGGAATACTGTTTTTTTTCATTTGAACATTTTTTAGTTAGTTCTCTATTTGTGGGGTTTTATGACTTAGTTTTTTGCAGTATGTACTTGCTTTCAGACCTCCTTCCATGATAAGGTAAATTTTAGTATCCGAAAAATATACTTCGAGTATTTATTTATTATTTATCTTGATAATTTTTACTAGATGTATATCTAAAATTCTTTGTTTTAAGATCAGAATGTGACGATTTTCTCCGATTTTCGATAGTTTCTGGTGAGCTAATGGTATCACTTCCAATATTCTGAGAACGGTGTGAGATTTTTCCATTAAGAGGGCGAGGGTTTATTTTTGTATTCTGTAGTATTTAAAAATTCAATTATTTTTTGTTATATTTCATATCAAATTTTTGCTATTCTCTTTCTCTGTGGAATTTTTAAATCTATTTAAATACATATTTTTTTCTGCTGTCTATTCCAAAAATGTTAGCATATTCCCTACTTTTTCTATTATATTTTCTGCCGTATCTTCTATATGTTGTTATCCAATTCAAACAACATTAAACTCGGTTTGTTAGGGGACCCCACTATATACAGGGTTCCTATCTTTGTTTTGATTCCAGTGAATCAGTTTATTTTTGATGTTATTTTACATTATTCCCAAATATTAGAGAGTTTTTTGTGTTCTTGTTTAATGTAATACTTATTCTCTAAATTTGCTCAACTGCAATTACATAGGGTGTCTGATGAACTGGTAACTGCTTAGCTTAAATTCGATAATTTTTTATTAGGTGAAATATATCTTATATGTAATTTTTTTTCTGCTTTTTAATTGATTGGATTTTTGAAATTTCTTTAAAGTAGAAGAGAGAAATCAGATACACTTTTTCACACTATCAATATGAAAGATTTATTTTTGAAATTTGACTTTTTTTTACTATTTATCCATTGATCAAATGTAAATCAATGTAATCACCAAGCCAATAAAACAAATATATACGAAAACGCTTTGTATCAACTAATTTTTCATATTTTTTTGATGTTAATATACAGCTTAGTGTATTTAAATTTCATTTAACCAATAGGTTTATATGAAATATCTAATGACTATATTTCCAAATCAAGAAGAATTGGAATTTTAATAAAGATGAGCCCTCTATTAAAACGAATACCCCATATAGACAATGCTAAGTATAATTCGCGATCTGAATCATGTTAATCTATTGGTGAACTTTGAATTTAATTAAAGCCAAAAAATATTAGAAGTACATATTTAAAAAATCATTTTAGCTCCATTTATGATCCAAGCCAATCAAATTAATGTAAACACGTTTTAAATTAGCGAAATGACAGAAATAAGTGCAGTTAAAATCAGCTAAGTTCAATACTACAAAAAAAAAACAAACATTTTGATACAAATAAGTAATTGAGAGATTTGGTCAGATTTATTTCAACTTCCATTTTTTTTTATGCCTTTTTAAACATCCCGAAAAATTAAGTTGTACTGACTATATGATAATGGATAGCAGTTGGAAGATCGATCAATTCTCCAAATTGAATCGTTTGATTTCAGAATCGCTCCGATGTTCAGAAGATGATTCGCAAATTGTTTCAGAAATGTTGAAATCTTCTCTCAGTGAATCGGAAATTAAATTAGCCTGTTTATCCGAAATTCCTAAACCTGATCACAAACATTTGACCGATTTAGATAATGGTAACTTTTTTAAATCTTATAAAAAAAATCTATATTTACCTTTTTAATTTAAATTTAAATTTTTATGATTTTATACTTTTTATTTTTAAATTTTCAACTAAATAAGCCTTTGAAATAATATTCCTTATTCATTTTTAATTCCTTGCATTCACTTAATATATCGACTTGTTGAATAGGTAAAGTGTTAATCAATAGTCAGGAATTCAAAGTCAATGCTGAATTCATTGAAGAAACAAAAAAAGTCTCTCAATTTTTGGATATTGATGAGTTCCTTGCAGCAACTCTAGTTCACGAAGGTATTCCATATGAATCTAAACTAGAACGTCCTATTGCTGAATGTGCTGTTTTGCTGTTCTTTTCTGAAACTCAAAAGATGGCCCTTTGTATAGATAATATCCTCTCTGGTGGCGTAAATCTTTCTCTTCCAGATCAAATTAGAACTACTTTTCTTGATTTCTCCGAAAGATTGTTGTCATCCACCATTGAGAAATCCGATAAGGGCGATGATATAAGATTTAACGGCGGCGATAGTAGTTCTAAAGAGATGTTTCCAACAAGAGTACTGAACTCAATAACTAAAATCAAACAATTTTCGGAAAAAATATTGGGCAAGGCTACTACGTTTAGCTCAACTTTTGGAAATGAGGTTATTTCCGAAATATTAAGTAGCTTAGAGGATGAAAGAAGGATATTATCTTCTATATTTTACACAATTGTTTCCGATTATCGCTTAAACTCCTCTGAGTTATTAAATCTTGTTAACTATGCAAAAAATGCTGAAGTATCAGATGAGCTCACTCTTCGAATCGTCCCCTCCATTTTATCTTCATTGGACACTTCGATACAAGTTGATTTAGAGCCAGGATCTTGCGAGTCGATGGCTTTCGATAAAACTTCGATGTTGGCATCTGATCCAGATTTCATGCTTAAGTTGAACAATGAAATAATCAATTCTGAGTGGAAAATACCAGAACTAAAAGGGTTGGTAAAGTTACAGTGGTCATTAACGTCTTTATACGGTATTAAGCGCGTTCCCGGCTTTGCTGAATCAATTGGATATCAAGAAGACATAGCCGAACAACATATTGAAGACGCTATTTTAATGGACTCTTTACAATTCGCTTACGAATATTTATTGGCTTTTAAACACCAGGAAGGCTGCAGGGATTCAAACGAGCTGGATAACAGGCTTCTTTCAAATTCAGAAACAAACATTCTTTTTAAACAAACTTCAACAAGAAAATTTCCAGCCTTTTTAGACGTTGATGAAACTTTTCAGCAGAGTTTGGAGAAGCGTCTATCTAATTTGGTATATACTTATATAATAATGGCTTCAAATGTTATTCGAAAGGTTCGGCATAGTGAAGAGGATATAATCATGAAATACCAACAACAGAAAATTCTACAACTTCAATCAGAACAACAGATCGCTTCTCAAAAGTGGTATGGCGTCGGGAGGCTGCAAACTCCAAGAGAGGTGCCAGGCATCAATAGATCATCCAATTCCCCTCCAATAATCGAGCCTAAAAGATACACTGAGTCTTTATTCAGATTTATATCAACCCTTTTCAAGGATCGAATAGATTCAGGACTAAGGTTTTGGGTCCCCAGCAATACTGGCATTCCTGATGTTGACGATAGATTGCTAGTTTTTATTCGGTGGGGTTCAGATATGCGAGAACAAGGAATGGTTGAATCATTTATTAACATGTTAGCTTCACTTTCGACTGGCCCTCAGTCATCCCAATGTGCTCACGAATTCATGATTACTGGAGGTGGTAAATTGTTGGATGGAAACCGGGCAAATTCAAAGCTTCCTCTATGCTCATGGGATTCTCTATTCAGTGCCCTAGATTTTTATGAGCAAATGCTTCAAAAATCAAAATCAGATCCATTATCACCCGCACCTGAAATACCAGAAGCTGAAATCAAAGTAATCGATGCTTTTTTAATTCTCTTGAAACAAGTTATGACTTACTCCTTTTCTGCAAGAATGGTAATTTATGAAAACAAGGATCTGCAGGTAATGTGGACACTGTTTAGTTTGCTAGGCTGTCCTGTACCTATATCTACCAAATCTAGAATATTGGACGCTATATCCTCTTTTGTTTCTTCTCCTTATCCCATTCCAGACCAACCTAATATACAACATATCGACGAGATGCGTGACACTTTTGAAGTGTGTCAAAATGTTTGGAGGTTACTTGAGCAAAGCCAAGCTCTTCCAACCGCATCTGATATTTCGTTCGCTAACGTTGGACAATGGGGCTGGCAGAGTCGGGGGGGTATAGTATATGAGCTAGAAGAAATAGAGGCCTCTACTGGCTTTTTCCCTGAAACCAGATCCTTCTTGGGTTTATTAAATGCCTTGATCCATTTGGATATAAATTCTGCTCCCCTTGATGATTTAGAAAAAGATCCATTGATATTTTCTTTTTCCTCCCCATCTATTCCAACCGATTTGGGTAAAGACTATAGGATCCCAGGTATTAGTCCTTACATATCATTTGTATTGGATAATATTATCGGTAAATTAAACAAAAGGGTTTATTCAAACGACTGGGAGAAATGGTCCATTGCTTCTAATTCGTTGCTTTTAATTGAAAGGTGTTTAGCATCGATGATTTTACCAACAAAGTCAGGGGAATTTAACGTTTCAAACTATCAATTATTAGTCACTCACCCAGGTTTTGAAATCTGCATCCGGATTTTGTGCGGAGCTGATTTGATTCAAAACCTTTTTAACATAGTTAGGTTGGGTGTTGATTCTATAAATACAAGTAAGGGATATACAGGAGAGCTAATGTCTGATAGCGTTTTATTCGCCTTGAGGATTTTTGTCAGAGTAATTAAAGTTCAAAACTCTATTTTAAATGTGGTGATTCCCGAATTGCTTGAATTGAATTCACATGAACTATATGGCTTACCTCTCAGTTTGCCTAGGAGCCTGACTACTCTAGAAAACTTGTTTTTACTTCAAACTGATGTTGTAGTACATATTGCTTCTTACATTAATAGCATTAGGAGTCCTCAAATTTGTGAAGTGTCCGTTAAGCTTATTTCATTGCTTAGTCTTTCTCCCGAATTCAATGGTCCCAATAATGAATTAAAAATATCCTCAGGAAAATTTATAACCACTGTAAACAAGCTCGTAAATATCTTGGAAAATAGCCAAGAAAGTTCTAGAATTATGCATGGCTATATTAGCAGGTTAGAACAAGATGATGGTGATTTTTTCGAAAACCTAATTGGTGATTCCATCTCAAATCCAAAAAATGCATTGGACGGCTCCATTTTTGGTTATGCAAATGGAATCAGTGATAAACTCATCTCTAAATCTTCTTCTGGAGTGTGTCTTGCAATAATGAATCTTATTCTTAGCAACCTTGAAAGTGGAAAGTCATATCCTACTATCGCACATTGGCTCCTCGGTTTCGATTTACAAGAAACTTACGTACGAGATTTGCCTGACCCATTGACTAAGTCCACATGCCTACACTCAATTCTTAATTTGCTGAGCCAAGGATCTTCATTGGATCCCGGAAAAATTAATCGAAATGAGCTTCTTATTAATACAAGACCTCTTTTTGCCGAATCCTGTTACAAGTTAGTACATTTGTTGTCTATTAATTCCGTCACTGGTGATGTTTTTCTTCGTTATCTTAGAAGAAAAGAAGATTTCGCTTTATCACAATTGCAATCGCTACTGATTTTTAGTTTAATTGGGATTGGGGCTGACGCAAGATCTCAAATGATGGAAATGTTGAAAAACCCCTCTAAAAGCTCTTCGTTTATTGATTTGTTCCAGTTTCAACCTACTCGAGCATTTTTCCAATTTATGTCATACTTTTGGTTTTTTCAATATTTTTCCCATGAGTTACACCTGTCTTCCATCAATGGTAATAGGACTAGAGTCCAAAATATGGTTGAAATAATGTTGCAATCTTCATTTTCCAGTTCCGAGGATTCTCCGTCCTTTACCGCTGGGTTCAATTATTCCAAAAAAGGTGGAACTATTTTTAATCAAAACAACATCATTAACTGCTTCACAAACATGAGGGATGCTTTTTCTGAGTGTCTATTGGTTATATCCTTAAAATCTAAAAGATTGTCGCTTTTACTTGGATCCGAAGTCGATGTTGTAGGATTGGATTCCGAAAGCCTTAAGACAAAAGCATCAAAATTCAATATTGACCTGTCTACAATACTTACCTCATCGAAATATGGATGTCTTGTTTATAACATCCAATCTTTACTTTCTTTTATTAAAAATTCAAACCAATCTTTTGGATCTCTTCCCAAAGATAACCAAAGTGCCATAGAATTGAATTCGCTGGTATTAGGCTGCTTTTTTTCAAACCTTAAGCACGAATTATATCAATCTTATTCTAAAGCAAGATATGGGTGGAAACAGGTGATTCAGGTTATGGCAACTTCATCTTGGAATTTCATTCCTGAATCTAAAATTTCGTCTGAAGGCACATCTAGAAAGTCTCAGCTTTGTCTTGACATATTGAATTCAATCTACAGTGAAGTCTTCAGTCCTCCACCACCCTTAAACACTATAGCGCCCAATTCATTTGGAAACTATTCTGATTTAGGCTTGAACGACATCTTTACACATGAAGACGAGCTTTGGTCAAGTGAAATGTCCTCTATGTTGAGTACTATTTCTGTCCTGTATTCTGAAAGACTGTCTGCTGAGATTTATATGTCTGATAATTCCTCTGAATCTAAAGATGATACATCAATAAGTTCATCTGCAATATTAATTGAGCCTATTGCACAAGTTTGGAGAAATATGATTAATTCATTATTATCCGAATCATCCAAATATTCTATGGATTTAAGAGTCAACATTTACTCTTCTATATTGCATTTGTTGTCTGGAATCCAAGCTTTGAATACATCTAAACCTTTACCAGCATCCCCCTTCAATGACAAGCAGGGCTTTGGAACTATTGGAACTACGAATTCTCAAACTAGAAGTCAAAAGCTTGTTCAAAGAGTTCTAGAGGAGTTAACTGCAACTCCTGTTGGCGAGCAAATTCTTGATTGTGTCAGTATTGATATTTTGGATGGCACTGATGTTTGCAAAGCGGTGTCACTCTCTCTTCTCAATTCTCTATCCTCTTTATATTCTGTTGAACCTAGAAACAGATTAGTTCCTTATTTATCTCGTCATAATTACATTGGTCAATTTATCGATCTTTTAAGAAATCTTAACTCTAATCTGGTTTCTTTACTAACCCCTAATACAAATCCATCCAATTCACTTCATATATATGAATCCATGATGACATTTTTTTTAAGATTATCTTACAGAAAAGTAGGGATCGAGAAGCTTCTTGAGGGGGGTATTTTGGAGTGTTTATCAAGCTGCGAGTTTATCAATTGTAGACCACAAGGAAATGTAAATTCTAAAATTTCCATTGACAATGGATTGATTGATAGACTGGACACATATAACAAATTATTTTTACCTGTAATTAATTTGCTATCTGCTATAATGACAAAAATAGGCGGCGATGATATCTACTCCTTGAATCGGATTTATAGATTTGTAACTTTGAATTACTCACCTTTTGAAAATATATTGAAAGAAGTTTCCACTCATGATTCGACCATTACAAAGCAAATTCTCTCTGAAGCAAAATCTATCACGAGATTGATTTCTTTGCTATTTAGACATCAGACTATAATAGAAAAATCATTCTCTGACTCGTCCTCTGGTGTTCTCAGTATATTCAATCTCCACATTCCTATAATTAATATGATTACGAGATTCGGAATCAACGACGAATGGCTGTCTCACGTAGTTCCTATAAATGATGAAGATAAAGAAATGTCTTTTACTCCCAGCCTGTTTTTGATATCAATTAACTCTGCCTCTGGAAAGTCGACTACCAATGATTCCAACAAATATTCCACCGCCATTTCAGATGCGGTTACTTCCAATCCCAAATTCAGTGTTCTTTCTCAACTATGCATTTCAACTGTCAATAGTCTTTTAACTAATGTTGTATTATACAGCTATTCAATCTCCCAGCCTTTGACAAATTTAGGCAATTCAAATAATCAGATTAACAAGCCTAAAAATTTTAGACCTACTTTTTCATGGAATATAGATGATTGCCGTGAAACAGATATGTACCCATCACTTGCATCGCTGTGTTCTTTATTAAGCAGTTCGGTTTTCAAGTTACAGAGCTACCAACAACTGTTGTCTACTTCCATCAACAAAAGTTTTGACATCTCGTTTATTCCGATGACAGATCTTAAAAAGCTCGCCATATCTGCTCTTCCACGAAACAGCGAATTGCTTTTAGTCAAACCATCAATGGATTCTAAAGATTCTTATAAACCCAACCCCACCGGATATGTAGAACTCGCTAGTGATGTTTCTAACATCAAGGTGCTCAGTTTAGCTTCGGATGCTATAAAAACAGAAATAAGTGAATCCAAAGTTCAAATATCTTTTATGTTTATAATTATCGAACAGTCATTGCTTCTATTACAAACACATCTGCAATATTATTATTCTTATGGGATCAAATATAACTATTCACATGATGACATTTACAACTCTGATTTGAATGTTAACAATTTTCATTTAAATAGCAATGATGATTTGGATAATTCAGAAACAAACCCTAAGAATTTTGTAATGAATAATGGATTTCCTTCAAACCTTGTCAAAATCTCTAGGCAGGATTTAAACGTTCTTAAATCTGACGCTTCTATAGTTCTGCCATCCCTAATTAACCTTTTAGACAATCTTGGACAAAAAGAAATGGAAACTGTGTTGAAAAATAATGTTTCTACACCCACGGCTAACAGAACTTTGGGTTCGGACTTTTCTGGCTCTAACAAGAAAATAACTCATGAATCAACGTTCTCAGCCCAATATAGCTTTATTAAAACTCTTTCCAGACGCATTAAATCACTTATCTTTTGCGATGAGTGAATCGTCATTTTTTATTTGTTTATTTTATCAAGTTTCTGTTATCCAATAATGATTAAAAGCGTTTAATTTTCTTGATATCATATATTGAATACCCTTTCGTTTATAGCTACCAATTTTTTTTTTAAAAAAGATAAAAAGAATTTAATCTTATTTCATATTTCTTCTTTAAGCTTAGTAAAAGAACTATATGAATTGACTAAATTGACGGTGAGAATAGGTAATAAAATGTCCAATGAATTTGCTTACATACGTGGCTTTTGATCCTCGAAGTGAGGAATTCTCAGAATCGGCTCAAAAATAAATGATCGATTCACGGCCCAGGGCCAAAATTTAGAAATTCTTAAAAAATAAGAGTATCTTGGATATATGTTTAATGATGATTGTTCAGCATAAACTAACATTAAAAAAATGAAAATAAAGTGAAAAATGTTTTTTTTGGTGGATATAGATTTTTATTTAGGTTTGATCTGCCAACAGCAATTAAATTAAAATTTATAAACTTCGGATTGATGCCCATATGATATCACGGTGACAAAACATTTTTTATGAGTGAATATCACATCAGATCGATACAAACTGAAATATATGAAGAAATAAGTCTACTTGCTAACGTAGGAAAATATACTTCCATGGAAAAAATTGGAGTTGAGCTAGGTATAAAATTCATGTTTTTGAAAACCAACCTGGCGCGGGAAAGTGCATTCAACAAATGGAAAAGTTGTAAAACCTGGATTTCAGACTTGATTGCTAATTCCCATCGATCTCAGATGGTTGCATGGGTGACCGGTTCATCAAAATAGATGAAAAAATATTGCAAAGCCGGGAAATTTTTCAAACTGAAAAACCATTGACCGACCGAAGAAATCTAAATAACAGATCTGTAATTTACAAATGGGCTTCATGTCGAGGAATAAAAAATTTATGACATTCGATAAAACTCCAAGCACTGTTCCCAGATTAGAAAATAGGCTTCCAGGAATAGAAATTTTTTGAGTAGGTCGGCTTTGGACAGCTCAAATTCCGTTCAATGCAAAATTAGCCGAAGGTAATTGAGCTATTTTGCTTTTTTTTGCTAAAACCCCATTTTAGAGACAATTTATCATACATTTTTAGTGTGAGAAAAATAGAAAACTTCCGTATAAATACAATTAAAAGATTTTTTAGCTCAAAATATTAATTTTGAGTAGAGTTTTAGTCCTTGTTCTCCTTATTCAGCACAGTTGGGATATATCGGAGATTTCATGAGGGAGAGAGTCTAAAGAATCTTTTTTTATTCTTCTAATTCGAAGATTCCAGTAGATTATTTGAATTTACATCATTAATTTCGAATAAAATTCGGTCTATTTACCAATTAAGTTCTCAAAGTTATTAATAAATCAAAATTACTCTTGAAAAAATTTCCAATTCGTACTGAACAGCTAGAACTGATGAGCTGAATTTATTATAAATTTTTTTATTTTTTTAAATTTTGTTCAAAATGTTTTTGGGATATTAAAAAATTGACTTGTTATATTGTTGTTAAAAATTATTTCAAATCAGGGTTTTGATATTTATTTATTGAGAGAAAATAAACTCAAGTGAGAATTTTTTTTTGAATATATATTTCGTATTGGAGATTATCAAAACGCTAAAACAAATAAAGTATCTCATCAAAGAACTGTCTTTATAATAAAAGAGGTGATTAACCTGGCTTTATTAAAAAGGGTTTTAATAATTTTGTGAGTTTTTATAGGAGATCCTACTTTCTCTTTAAGAATTTTGATGATTCGCCAAATTTATTATTGTATTGCATATCTATGTTTTTTTTCCTCTTTCTATTCAAAATTTTTATTAACCTTTCTACTCTTTTACTTTGTCCTATCGCTACAAGAAAAATAGTACTGTTTATTATTATTATAACTAGGAAAGAATAAATGAGCTATATAAAAAGCACAATTTCCTTCCAAAATGAGCAGGTATGGAGTTTTTATAGTATATAAATAATCATTATTATAAGTCAGTCGAATTCATTTGTTTTTAAATCTCTTAAGTAAAAAAAAGTTTTAAATTGAACCAAATAAAAAAGTTCTAGGTGGAGTATTGGGAATACTCCGACACATATATGTAGAAGTTAGGATCATCATATATGCATTTATGATTACCCTTTGAGTAACTGTCAAATTATGATTTAGTACAAGAGTAGTACTTTGAAAAAATTATAAAGAGGTAAAAAGATTGAAAAATAAAGAAAAAACACGTCATCACTTATAGATAAGTGACGAAAACGAAGGAGAGGGATTAGCTAATCAAGGATCATGTTTAAAACGTTTCAAATATAACTAATGGCATAAAATATGAATGATAAAGATTGTTAATATGAGATTTGGCTTGCGTAAAAGATGTATCAGAAGAAAAAAAAAGGTATAAAAGGATGATGGTTTTTTTAGGAAAAAGAGAATGAAGAAATATTAGGATCCTGGAAGGTTTTTGAAAACAACCACTTATTATAGATAGTAATTCGGAATAATCTCTAAGTGAAATTTTCAGCTTATAAGGAAAATACCAATTTCTTTGATTATAAACTAAAATTCAGTCGTAATATAATGTTTTGCCTTAGTTTTTCAATTTCTCTTTTTTTATCTTAAAAATATAAAAAAAATAAACTAAAAAATAAAAAAACAATTCAAAAAATAAAATAAAATAAAGAAAATACAGTATTACTAATTTTAAGACGAACTATTACAAAAAGGAAAACTTTGTAGAAAAAAAAGAAAATGATTATCAAGAACCAGACCAAGTTGAACAGCATTATTACCGAACCTACAATATATTCAATGGATTTGGAGCCCCCGACAAAAAAATCGAACCCGGTAGTAAAACTTTTTTAAGAATAAAGAAAACTAAAACATATAGCTTTTAAAAATGCACAGATTTTTTTAATATAGATAATCTTTTATAACTTTATTACTCAGTATTCATGGATTTGAAAAGTTAATACCGAAAATTTCCATAATTTTCGAGATAAAAGAGATGATACAAGTTTGGTTACTTCCCAACTAAAATAATTTGTGAAAAGATAACCCTTAAATCACCCATTTTTTTATCAAATTTACTTAAAATAAATTGTACCAAGTATTAGTTCGGGGGTTTTTTTCTCTATATTATCAAATGAATTTTAAATTTTTTTTAAAAAAATCATAAAAAATTAACATATTTTTACTTATTAAATAAATAAAAAACATATGCAATAAAAATAAAAATTCGATACTGTATGACAAATTAAACAGATATTAATAACCTTTCAACCCTAATTGGAAAAAAAATGAAGTTGAGAAAGAAAATATTTGTAATGCTTTTACATTTGGGGATATTAAATTATATAGCTGAAATATTAAGATGAAATTTCAATAATCCCTAAAGCTCGACTTTAATTGAGCTTTGAAGTTGCAACTAAACACTGTATCAATAGCCAGAAGCAAGATTAACTTGAAATTTTGTGTTTTGTAGGCCATGGTTTTAATTTAGAGATTTTTTGTGAACGAAAATCTAGTTAAAATTTTTAGCAATTTGGGCTCAACGAAGGTTATTTCTGGAGAAATAATAATGATTTATTTCCAAACACAATAAATCTTCCGGCTGTAAAAAGAATACTTAAAATTTCGAAATTTTTAGAAATTTTGAGACTGTTTTAGGAAAATACAACTTAAATTATCGAAAAAAGTTGAATTATGCCGGAAAACTATGTATAAAAATAATCATTTTTTATAAAATCAATAAATACAGAAGTATGATCAATTATACTATTTTCAAAAAATCAATAAAAAAGCTAATAACACTTGGATAAATTAAAGAAGTAATATCATGAATAAAAAAAATCTATCTATTTTTTCTATGCTTTCAGAAAAAAAAAGTTTGTAAAAATTTAGTAGGAATATACATCACTATTTTTGTTTCTATTAATAACCAAATATATAAATTTTACGGATGGTAATAGATAAAAATCGACTTTTTAAGGAATATGGAAATTTTAAATCAAAATTTCTGTAATTTTAGAAAAAATTGAACACCAAAACGCTTCATTGAAAAATAAGAGAGATTAAGATTATAAAAAAATAACCTCGAAAAATTATTTCTCTTTTTTTTCAAAAAAAAAAGGAAAAATAACCTTTAAGAGTAAATAACAATTTAAATTCTGCTGAAGAAATGAGTTCAACAATTTATTTATTTGCACACAAAAATTATACAATAATCAGATTAGAAAATAATTATTTGATAAATCCGAAATAATAATTAAAAAAACAGTAGTGATATATTTGTGGAGGAAAATTATTAAAATCGTCTTTGAGGCTTAAAAAAAAAAGTAGATTAAGTGTGAGAAATATATTGAAATGTAAGAATATCTCAGAATATTCAGAATCTGTAAATAAAATCTGTTTTCTATTTAAATAATAAAGAAAAACTCATATGTAATTACCTATAATAATAATTCATTTTGTAAAAAAAATAAATAAAATATCTTCAGATTTATCATTTTATTGATTTTTCTGATTCCAATAATAAGATAGAGTAAAAAATTATTAAAAAATATTTTCTATATCTCAGTGATAAAAAGCATCTTCTCAAAGCCATAGAATGATTAAATCAAATATGGGATACCATTTTCCCAAAAAAATTCACAAAAATGCACAATCTGAAGTAATTATGCTTAAATTGTTCAGTTTTTCATAACTTTTTACTTTTTCCAAACAAAATGAAAAAAAAAAAAATTCGCAAGAAAAATTTAGTTGGATTGCTAAAATATTTAATAATATTATACCATTATTTAAATTCGCAAATTTCACTTTCAATATTTATATAAATAGAAGATATAGATGAATTTAGCTATCACCATGTTTGATTCAGTTCCGGGTGGGGTATATCTTACGATAAATAAAACTTCTGTTTTTTTTTGGGTAGGTAACGGTTAGACCTAAGGAGGAATCAATTAGAGTTTAGAGTATAAATCTTTTATATATGTGTGTGTGTTTTTTTATATCTTGTTCCTTATATTTTTTAGATTATATCTGCAAATAATATTATGCGACAAAGAAATGAGAATAAGTAATTATAAAAAAAAGTTGGTAAATAATCAATTATCTGGAATATCAGGTTTTATTAAAAGGAAAAAAATTCTGTTTCCAAATCTTGATAATTACTACCAATGTGCTCAATAAGAATAGCCAATGATTTTTTCAGTTGTAGTATCATTAATTCTTTTTTATATTAATTTAAAATTCCCATTAATTTGATGATAAACAGCAAGTTAATATAAGGGAAAAAACCAAGTTTTATTTTTTAAATATAAAAATCTATCAATAATAGTATTTAAAATTTAAAAAAAAACAGTATTTTTAAGCTTTTATTTATTTTATTTTATTTTATTTTAAGAATGGAAGGATTATTAAAAAATAGTAAGCAATAAAAACTGTTTATTTTTTTTCGTGAAAAAAAAAAAAAAAAATCAGTCCCGGAAATATGGTATTTCTTAATTTATTTCTTTTTCTCTACTCTTACCCTTTCTTTTTTTAAAATAATTTTTATTTTATTAGATAATCTTTATAAAAATGTGAGAATTTGATTAGAAAAAAAATTATATTTCATTTCCAGTATATATAATAAAATTATTTCATTTCATTTCGAATATTAATTTAAGGGGCCCCATTTAAAAAAATTCACATTATATGAAATGTCGATAATCCGAAATACTCCACCCCGCTTCTTTCGAAAAAAGCCCATCTTCTAAAAAATGATATAAATTAACATATTAAAATCAAAAAATCCAGCAGAAAATTTTATTGGAGTAATTCTCAGTCAATTTTATGGAATATTATAAGTATATTTCAGAATTTGAATAATCATATCCCCCAAAAATATATAACCAGCTATTTACATGAATCCTACAATATTTAAAACTTGTGAATAGTTTAATCTAGTTTTATTTTTGAATTAAATCCTTCAAAAGACATGATTTTTTTGGTAAAATTACAATCATTATTTAAAATTTTAGTTTTTATTTAAAAAAAATTCTGCTTTGATTAGATATACTCTAAATTCAATTTTTTTTTACGTTTTTTTTATTAATAGGATTTTCAATTTACCAAAATAATTTTTTTTGCAATATTCTGTATTAAATAAAAGTAATTATAATCCGATTTTAAATATTTTTTTAAAATTGAACTTATAATTCTTAATTAAGTGTATTTTTTGATATATCGGTTTATTTTGGTTAAATTCTTCTTCTAATTTTTTATCAGAATTGGATACATATTGTGAATTATCAGTTTTTAAGATTTCAGGTAAATTCTCAGAATCATGATTTTAGAAAAAAAATCTAAATTTTCGATTATTCATCAATAAACTTATCGATTTTATCTTTAACTATACTAATTGAAAGAGGAAAAATATTTCTGTTAATTTTGGAATTTAAAAAATGCATTAAAATTTAACCAATCTATAAGCTTCTATGTAACGTATATAAACCAGTTTAAAATTTTTTCCCTTTCTTTAAAAATATTAGTATAATTAGATAATCAGAACCCATTTAATTTTTCAATTTTATAAAAAAATTACATCTTTAATATTTCATATCCATGGTTATTTCACCGATATTGTATAAGTTTATCTCTTTTTTTTATATATCACGGAATTTTATTTTAAGGTAACTTCATTAAAAACTTAATAAAAAAATATGAAAAAAAGAAATATAAATATATAAAATACTGTTATCCTAACTACGATAAGCTCCTCTGCCGGACTACCGGCTGCATA
>LSSL01001851.1:24219-79758 GCA_001953115.1 Smittium mucronatum
GATTGATAAAATTAGACTCCTATCCAAACGTGGGATTGATCTACGTGGCTTTCCTACAAATAGCTTTTAGACGCTGAGATCGGTCTAACTATATAACGCTGGACTTGTGCATTAGACTGCCGTTTATTAAGGTATTTTGAAAGACACTTAATTTTTTTGAGGATGAACTGCTTATAAAAAATAAAAATGATATTTATCCTGAATATTTTTACATTTTATAAGATCAAATGATTTCAATCGATAATTTCGGTTATTTCTACCAATTTTTTAAAATCTAAAGTACGCTAGAGAAAAAAAATAACTTATAATTGTTTTTTGTATTACCCGTCTACTTTTGAAAATACCAAGGCTTTTAAGCTTATCTTGAGCTTTAAAAAATAATTTTTAACGAAATCACCCCCCTCGCCTCCATTAAATCACAAATATATATTTGGAACTCACAATAATAATTCCTTTTAAAAAAATTGGTTCTTAATTTCAGAAAAAAAATGGTGAATTCATGATTTTCATGAACTTTTCTTTTAATCTAGTCGCACATTTATATTTAAATTTTTTCATGCTTTATTCAATTGATTATAAACAACTAAAATTCTTAAAGCTAATATTCAAATTTATTGTTGTAGAAATAATTAAAAATCTTAATTCATATTTATATTTCTAATTTTTATATCTCAATTTAAAAATATAAAATAAAATACCTAAAATTTAATAAGATTTTAAACACTAAAAATTTCCATAATCATAATATTTCCATTGATTTTTTCAAGTTATTTTAATCGAAATTTGAAATAATTATCTTTAAAAAAATTATCAGAATTTATCAATTTTATTATAATTGGTATTTGGCTTTTAAAAATAAATATAGGAGATAGAAATTGGCAAATATTAAATTTGTGATATTTTTAGTGTATTTTTTCAAGTTTATTTTACTCAAAAAGAAGAAATAGTGGGGGTGGGGGTGTGAAAAATCATATTTTATAAGTAATTTTATTTTCTAAAGGTATAAATAAAATTATAAAAATAGTCAAAGATTAGAGCCAGTTGTCTAAAAATTGTATTTGAAATTTGGAATTTTTCAGAAGAAATCGGGATCAAAGTTTGGGTTTGGCTGTCGGAATTATTGAAATAAAGTTTTGAATACGTTTTATCAAATAATAATCTAATTTTTAAATCATTTATTATTGGATTTTTTCTTTAGCAGATTATTTTATATCCTTAAAAGTATTAATAAATACCCATAATAATTTTCCTATAGAATGAATTATTTTGATCTTTTTCTGTAGATTTTTCCCCACAATATATGACATTAACCTCAGGTTATAGTCGATTTTTTTTTAAAAATATCTAATAAAAATTAAAAATATATCAAAATTTTCTGAATAACCGATCTATTTCAAATTGAAAATAGTAATTTTTAAAATTTTGTAAATTGCCAATTTAAAATGGATTTTTAATAATATCATCTTCTCTATTTATTTTTTCATCTAATAAAATATAATAAAATTGGTTGTAATATCGTAGTTTTAAAGGATGTATCCATTAGTTATTAGTATCAAAATTGGTTTATATTTTATAGCATCATAATCGATTACTTTAGCGTATCCTTTTCAAAAAGACGCCATATTTTTCACGAGGTTCTTTTTTTTTGAGAATTAAAATATTCTAATAGCATCATATTGAGAAAATTGTGTACTTCGCTTAAATAACGATATCTGTGGTATTTTTTGAGTAATTTTAGCACAAATTACTTAAAATTTATGAGCTAATACAAAAAAAAATATTGGATTTTTTTGGACAAATTTTCTTGTTTTATATCAAAAAAAATGCTTGAATTATCAATGAATTCAAAATTTTAAAATTTACTAAAATATCTTATTATGGTATTTTAATAAAAAATTGATTTATAATCTTCAATAAAAAAGTGTTGCTTTTCTAAATGATCCTAAAAATCTTAAATTAAATGTTTTTTAAGCTTGATAGTGGAATTTAGAGCTTATAATTTTCCAAAAAGAGGATTTCTATTTTTTAATAAGCACATCATATTATTAAATTTATTATTCTAATGTTTAGTTTTAATTTTAATCCTAGTATGAATTTAAATTGGCTTTATTTAATAATATAGATGCATTATTTAAAAAAATATATTCAATTCTCATGAAATAGATAAATTTTCATGTGGAAAAGATTGATTTTTTTTTTTTGGATTTAACTTAATAAAAAAACCTATACCTATACTTATGAATAATTAATCAAACCTTATTTAAGTCTAACATAAAAATTATACCTTTTTTATTATACCATAATTGGATTTTTACAAATTCCTCTCATTAATATAGAATTCGAATTGGCTAATTTTTTTCTCGCTTATAAATAGAAAATATTTATCTTTAATATTTTTTATTAAATTTTAAATTCTGCTTTGAAAAATTCAGTTTTTTATTGTATTGTTTTTTTTTAATTTTTTAATTTATTTTTGCGATAAGAAAATTTCATCTTTATTATACATAAATCACTATTAAAAAAATCTGTATTCCCAAAATCCGAGATTTTTCATTAATATATTAATAAAATTCTAATTTTTTTAAAATTTATTTATCAATTTTAAGAATATCTATACTGAAGTAATTTATCTTTTGTTGTATTTTAATTCTTTTTTGTGAAAAATTTGTATAATAAATGTTGAGTTCAGAAATTTTAGCTTCAAATTTTTAAATAAATAATTATTTTTAAATTATTTCAGGCAGTGGAAGTATCTGAAAGTCAGCAGGGATATTAAATATATGAAAATTATTTGTAATGGTGTATATATAACAACATACTCATAAATATACGTGGAATTTTTTTTAAAAAAAAGGGGGAGTAATTAAATATAAGAAGTTTCACCTGATATATAATATAAAAAGATGATTGAAAATGCTCTCAACAAGGGAATTTGAAATAAATTTATTTAATTATGTTTAATTTTATTTATGTTCTTATTATATAATAATTTATCATCTATATATTATGTTTAAAATAAATAAATCACTAATAAATATATAAACTATAATTCAAAAATATGAAAAAATAAATTTTCTGTTGTTTTTTCAAAAGTTGAAACTTAGTGATAAAAAATATTAATAAGCTAGCTTGTCACATATTTAAATTTTAAAAATTATTGTATTTATAAATAAAATTATTTTTTAAAATCCAAATATACATATATTTCATGGTATTTTTCTATTTGAAAACTATTTAGTTTAATTAGATAATTTGGTGATTTAATATATAATAGCTTATAATTTATATATATTTTATAGTATAAAAATATAGTTTTTTTCATATCCCTTATGCATTTTTTGCAGAATAAGACTTTTTTTTTAATTTATTTCATATTTGGGGTTTAATAGGTGAGTAAGACGGTAATATTCTCATGGTTAATTAGAAAACTGTCGTTTTACATCACTATACATTACAGTTACACATATTCAAAAAAAAAAAATAGACTTTTTTGTAAAAAAAATCAAAAATCAAGCGTAATTTTACTGTTTTATCTATTATTTCGATGGCTATTTCTTTATAGATTTTATATTTAATATATTTAAATCAAATCAATTAATTGTAATTAATCGGGCTTAATTTAAGCTTTTTATAAGAATTTGCACTGTTTTATTTTGAATTTCATAGGATGAAAGTTAGGATTTATAATCTTTTGAAAACCTCCTTTAATTTTATGAGAAATATTTCTTTTAAACCCTTCAAATTGTATTTTTATTTTTATCAAATTTATCATGTATCATTACTTTTTTCACCTAAAAAAACTTCCAAAAATTATTTTTTGATAATGAATGGGAGGAGCGTTTGATTGAAAGATTCTTTGAAAAGTTGAAACTTTGTAATGATACAAATTTATAATCGAATTATATGTTTTATCAATATGAAAATTTATATTTTTTCATATTTCTTAATATGTTTTTTCGGTTGATTTTATTATTTTGATTTAAAAAACAGTTATAACTTTTATTTAAATATACAACATCGAAATATGAGTAAATATAAAGTAAAATTGTGGTTATTGATTAAAATTCTTTTTATTGAATCATTTTATCGTTTATTTTGAATATATTTTCCATCTATTAAAAATCTTCATTAATAAAATCATTTAAAAATAATAATATGCATTATATCCCTGTTTATAAATATTCAATTAAAACATCGATTTTTTTAGAACCAGTAAATTTGTCATTTATCCAAAAAACATAATTTAATTGTATTAAAAGTGGAATTTAATGGATTTATTTATTCCATGACGGTTATTTCTTCTAAAATTTTAACATTAATTTTAAAAAATTAATTACCCATATTCAATAAAAAACACAGCGATCAACATTACAAAACTATAATCTTTTCATATTTATTATTAAAATAATTTATTAAATATCATCAATATAAGATTAAATTGATTAAATCTTTATCAAACCAGCACTGAAAGAGTTAAAAACCATAATTTCAAATAAAAAAATACTTAAAATCCATTTCAGGCATCATCTTATTAATGAAAAAAGATAGCGGAAAATTTCTAAGAAATCGGATTATTTGATTATTCGTTGAGCAATTTTTTAATTAAATTTATTGGGATCGGGGGAAATCTGAATTTAGAAAATTATTTTAATAGACGAATGAAAAATTTCATAAGTAATTTGAAATTTTCAAATTCAATAAATTCTTAATTCGTTATTTCGATTAAGGGGTTTTTTTATGAGTAAATATTAATTATATGGTTAGAAAAAAAAACATCGTATAAATTAATATATGAATTAATATTTTAGACTAAAAACCATTAATATATAAAAAATATTTTTAATATATAAAAAAATTCACATATTTTGGGCACCTGAAATCGATATACAAATGAGAATCATAATCAATTTATTACACAAAAAAAAAATTCGTGAAATTACATAAATGGGGGATTTTGTGAAATAAAACTCTTTTTTCTGAAAAGCCTAATGGCAAATATTTTTTTCAGCATAATAATAGTTTAATTATCACGATTAGTTTTTGAAAATTGTGGCCAATGATCAAAAATTAGAACTTTCGTACTTTTTGTTTACTACAACTAATATTTTAGATCACTAATAAATTTAATTACAGATAAATATTTTTTAAAAAAAGAAAATGATAAAACTCTATCTGTAAAACTTTTATCGTCACAGATAATCTTAAATTAAAAAAATATTGATATCTGAATTTTTTTGAGAATTTAAGTCCAAAAAATAAAAGTAAAAATCTATCTTTACGATCAAAATTGGCTATTCTAGAATAATTTTTACTGTTTTTATTTGAATTAATTCTTTGATTCATTAATTAAATAAAAAATTATAAAGTTATATTGATCTTGTTGTTATTTAAAGTATAAAAAATGTAAACCCCTTTGCCAAAATTAAAATGTGTGGTAATAAAACCATTTTTTTTATTAAGATAAAAATAATTTTATTTGGAATTTCTTTAATTAAAAAATATATTCAATTAGATTGCTTCTTGGTCCAAATATTAAGTATAAATTAACTGAAATTTTATAAAAAAAATATCCTTCTAACCATAAAAATTAATCATAATCTCAAAAAAGATATAAAAAAATCACGATTTTTCGTTTACAAATTTATGAATATTTATGCATATTAATATTTTTCGAGCCTCTAAAAATTATAATCCCACTACTAAGGATTTTTTATTTTATTTTTTATTTTTGATACTATTTATTGAACCGGTGATCAAATTAATCATGATTTTAAGATTTATCCACTGAATTCTGAGTTGAAAAGAGGGAAAATACATTTATTTTATCAAAAAGACAAATCTCTTATAAATGATTCACCTCAAACATTACTTTACATACGAAAAAAAAACTCGGAGGTAAGGCTTTATTAATTTTCATTACTATTAATTAGATATTAGGAGCAAATAGAAGCGCCTTTTAAAAAAAATATTTATTCCAAATAAAAAATAATAATTTAAATCTATGTCACTAATATATAAATAGCTTCTACACCTATTCTTGATTCAAATTTTTCTAAATTAATTTTTATTAATTTAAATTTTCCGATACAAGAATTTCCACCTTGGAAAACTATTCATTTATTATTTGAAGATAATTATAGCATTAATTCATAAGGTAAATTTTAATAATAGTTATTTCATCCAAATACACCTTTCAAGATTTTTCTGTATGTAAAAATATCAATATATCTCGAATTTTTTGTGGAAAAATTCTGCGACTGAGAAATTTAAAAAATAATTGTAAGGTCAACTAATGGTCTATCGTGTGTAAAATCGATTTTTCGGTTAGAAAAAAATTATAGTATTAAATCCAATAACATTTTTCAAATTATTTTTAATAGAGCTTCAAGATAGTTTGAGATGACTTTCAGTTCTTGATTAGTCAAATAAAAGTTCAAAATAAGTAAAATTCGCATTATTAATCTAATTTATACTAATGAGAGTGTAATATTTTTTTTTGAAATATTAAAAATATTCATCAGTTTTAATGATAAAATTATGAGAGTCTAGGTGTATAATATCAAAAAAATTACCGATATATCCGTAACACTTGTAAAATTTCAAATAATTAATTATCAGTTATCATTAACTGAATTTGTTCTTATTATTTATTAAGGGGGAAAAAACAATATTTTATTTGTAAAAAACTGGAAAAAATGGAAGCTTAATAATTAGCAGAAATATTAAGAAATTATTAGATATGATTCAAACTATGGGAAAAAAACTAACCTTAATACCGATAAAAAATAATCAAAATCGGGTTTAAAAAAGCTATTATCTCAGAAAAATTTTAGAGAATTTTAAATTCTCTCATTAACCTCCACCCTTAATATATAACTTTATCACATATATTTATTCTTTTATAGCTATAAACCTGAAAAATAAAAAAACTAAAGACCGATTAAACATATGCGATGTGAAACCCCTATTGATAAAATATTTGAATTTTGATTGAAAATATGAGAGTTTAGAATATAATCTTAAATGAGAATGATAACTTGTTTTCAAATTTTATTTTTTCATAACTAGCTTTTCAAAAAACAACAAAACTCATAAAAATACTATTAATAAAGTCATTAGACGAAATTTATATTCATTTTTAAAAAATCTTATTCATTGTATTTACAATTTTGTGTTAAATTTAAATATTAAACTATAATATAAAGTCAATTAATTAATATTAAATCATATTATAAAAAAAATATTCAAGCTTCTGATGTAATTTTTTGAATAAAAATTTGTAAAAAAAGCATTTATATATATAATACTTCTAAATAACTAATAATAGTGCAAGTTTATTATTATTACATCAAATAATGCGATTTGAAAAAATAATTTGGAGATTACAATTCGAAATAATAATATTAATATATAAATTTTTTTCTTTTCTGTTTTCTCTTCAATTTTTTTAGAAATTTTTTAAGCCCCGGTTATAAATTTAAATTTTTCTATTTTAAATCCTTTAATAAATAAAATAAAATAAAATATAAGTTTTGTATTTTTTTTTATTTGGTCCCATAAATATTAGGGTTTCTTGTAAGTCTATATTTTATTTTTAGGTTATGATATTTATTAATGCCCAATAGCTTTCAATAGATTATTGGTATATTTTTAATTATATAATAAATAAATAAATTACGATTCCTTATTTTTCAGCTTAAAAACTTTGTTATTTATTTTATTTTTTTTGGTTTTATAAGTTATTTTTTATACGTGAATATGTAAATATGACAATATATTTAAATCGCTGAAAAATTGATTGAAATTCAAAATAAAACTTGAATATTTTGCGGTAATATTTTTTTCTTGGTATTTTTATTCAGCAGCAAGAATTTATATCATTTTATACCCATAAAAAATATATATCCCATAGGAATCATATTATAATCGCAACCTGTAAATAAAAAATTATTTAAAACTAAAAATGTTGAAATTTTATAATTTTATAATTTTTTTGAATAGTCACGCTTTTCTAAATCTCATTTTTCTAATCTTTTAATAATCATTTTACTGAGATAAATCTATATTCAGTACCACTAGATAAAATTTATTTTTAATCCTAAAAAAAACGTCTATTTTATGCCTTATGATTCTGAAAGAAATTTAAGTCTAAATAAATCTACTAATGTAGATGTTTTTGTTTCAATATTAGGTATTTTAAGCCAAAAAAAAAGTATTAAGCTATAAAAATTTAATAATAACATGATTAAAAATCCCCTTATTGCGGGTATAATATGGTATAATATTTAGTCAAAAATAAAAAATCACCAGGAAATGAAAATAAATCATTTTAATTAAAAATTTCCATTTATTATCAAATTTTAAATGCTTTAACGAGATATATAAGCTTTAAATATTTTATATTATTTTAAATATTTATATTTATATAGCTATATGTACAAAATTAGAACTATTTTTATTTTTTATTGAAAAACTTGTTTAGGCAAAATGACGAGAATAATGTATTTTAATTCAAAAATATCTTCAAACTAAACAGTAATCATGAAAAATATTTTTTCTGATATATGATATTATTGAAATGCTCATTAAGTTTTCTAATTTTGCAAAAGAGTTATTTTGGGAAAAAATTGTTTCGGGAATTTTCATCTTTTCAGTTAGTAATTTAGAAAAAATTGAGACTATTAGATTAGATAAAGATTTATTTAGTTTATGATATGACCAAAAATAGGTAAATTGTAAAATGTGCATTATATAAGTGGTTTTATAATACTATTTTACGAGAAATAGAATGTTACTATACATTGTTTATTTGCTAGCATAAAATTTTATATAAGTGAAAATATATTTAAATATTATTCACGACCTAGATATTTTATAACTAAAATTCTTTTAAATACAAAATAATTTTTTTGCACTCAAAACTATGAAATTCACACAAAATTTCCAATTTGATGCAATTCGTGGAAATATATTTATTTTTTGGTGTAAAACGTTGAATAAATGCAAAAAAAAACTCGTTTTTATTCTATTGGTTGAAAAAAAAAAGTTTTAAAACTTAAAATCTGTGAAAAAATTGATCCATTTTTAATTGGAGCGCATACATACTAATAAATATCATGTTTTTTGACGAATTTTGCTAATAAGATTTCAATTTTTTTTATTTCAAAACTTTAGGAAGTGTCGATGTAAGTATATGGAATTATAAATTGATCCCATTATCCATAAACAAATATATTTTGAATTTTCTTTTTTAAAACCATTTCTTGTCCCGTAAATCAGTTTAGTATATATATTTTTGTAATACATCTAAAAAAACTGAAATTTTTAGTTCAAATCTAATGCAATATGTGATAATTGTTACTTAAAAAGTTGAATCAAAATTTCGACCTAAAAACTAAGAAATTAAATACTCATATTTCAAAGTAAGTAAAAATGATTCCATAGAAATTGTTTTTCTTTTTTCTTTTATTCTTATATATTATTAATAATTAAATAATGAGTGTTTTTTTTTTCAAGAATTACATTTCAATTTTATTAAGAACTGAACAACACACACACAAACACCCATCTGATACTATTATATGTTAATATTATACCTTTCATTATTAAATATACTTTTCAAATAAATGTCGATTAATTTTGAATATTTTTAAGCATATACTTTGCAAATCGTTTTCTATAATTAATTTTTCATAATACGTGGCTTCAAAAGTTTGAAAAAGTCGGTTTTTATCGAGGATAATATTATTAAAAACTAAAAACTAAGCTTAACGGGATAATCAAAGACAATCCGTTTTATTTTATAGTATTAATTTGATTTTTTTTAATTAATATGAGAATTAAAAAGGGTTTTAAGATCGTATCTGATAATTATTTTTATGAGTATGCTTTGATGTAACTCGTAGTCTTTTTTTTTAGGAAAGGTCATGTTTTTAATATCCAGTCTTTCTGTCATCTTCAAATAATGGTAAATGTGTAGAAACATTTTATGCTTAACGTAAAAGTGGCAGTTACAGATCATTTCAAATCAAGCAAAAAGTCTCTTCTAAATTTGATGGATGAAAAATTCTATTGGATTATTCGAATTCTTTAAGACTTGAATAAATTCTTGAAAAATATTTTTCTTTGGATTTTTCGAAAACATTTTGTTTTTTAATTAAGCTGAATACCAGTAATTCTGTATTTTTATTTATTTTCTTTTTTAGAACCTAATAATTATTATTATTGTTTTCTATAAAGTCAAATTTATTGTGATTTGGAATATATAATTCTATGTTTTTCTTTCCTTAGATATATCATAGAAAATTAATTTTCAAATATCTATAAAATATATTAGTCATATTTTTTAAAGTTTAAATAGGATTTTTTCAATTTCGGGATGAACCATTCCAAAAAAAAAAAAATTGTGCTTATTCCAAAAATATTACTTCTCTAAAACCAAGAGCTAATTTTTTCAACATCATTCTTCACAAAATAACTCAATCAGTTCTCTGAGTTGTTATAATTTGTTATTTTTGACAATAATAGTCCCAGAAATTTTTCTAAATTTACATTTAATTAGATAACTTTAAAAAAAAAATTTCTAAAAAATTTTCATCTTATATACCTGAATCTGCATATTTCAGTTTTTTTTCCATTTTTTTGCAGACATGAGACCAATAGTGCGCTCTAACGCAATCATAGTAAATTTTTTTTGTCACAAAAACTATTTAAGACTAAGCATCACCGATTATATGTGCAGGCTTTGAAAAATTTGCAAACATTTTGGTCTCTTTATTTAGATAGACCGAAACCCAAAATTGGGTATCTGAAGGTTCATAGGATAAAACGGAAATTCGTGTGAATATAAACTCCCCATTTGAGTAACTTAAATCTATTATTATGTCTGGATAATCCAAATAAATAAAGTGTTATTTTGCATAGATGCTTATAATTTTAAAATGATTTTTCAAACCCAATATATACTCTGAAATTATCCAATTAAAAAGAAAATTATTTTAAATATTAGAATTAAAAAAGCGAATACTTTTTTTGTGTATTATAGTTGCTTATATAGGCCTGATAATCATCAGAACTATCAGAAAATATGTTTTTATCAACATAATCTTTAATTTAATTATTTTTGAAACAGAATTCTTTTATTTTTCTCCTATAATTACCTGGTATATTATATATCTTTTTATTAATAATAACATTATTTCTGGAAAGAATTTTTTTTATTTCACAGGCCCATGCTTTTCTGTTATCGTAAATTTGATTATTAGTTCTTTAGGAACGGTTTTCTGAGACCTAATTTCACATTTTCACGATGTTTTAAATAAAACTGCGATTTTATTGAGCCTTCTTGATATTGATTCTCTCTAAATAAAGTTGGTTAAATCAATAATTTTTTAATTCTACAACTATAAATAGTCTGAAAGTAACGTTTTAACCCCATTCAAGTTAAAATTAACTATTTATACTTTTTTTAGGTTTTTTTAAATATCCAAATCGATATTTCTAGGCGCCCAATTAATCCTCATATTAAAATTATAAAAACCGAATGAATATTTTTGAAATTTTACAATTTATAGGTTATAATTTATATTTTTTTACTCTTTGAGTATAAATATCTGATTTATACTATTAAAAATATTAAATCGTTACACCTTTACAAAAAAAAATAAAGCCCAATAGGAAAATTTCTTTTATTTAGAATTGAAAATAACAATTTCTATATTCAGCACGATCTGCCCAATTAAAAAAATCGATTTAAAAAAAAATTTACACCAAAAAAATGCCATCATATCTCTAATTCACATTCAAAAAAAAATTTTTTATATAATTACACAATTTTGAATGTATGTTCATGATTTTTTATTTTTTTGACTGATAAAATATAATATATTAGTTTCATTTAAGAGGCATGCTTCATAATTAATAGGAAAAACACAATAAAAAATTTAAACTTGATTCGCAATTGTATTTTTTTCACTCAAAAAGGCCCAAAAACTCACATAGAATCCATAAAAATATATAAAATTGATTGATTGAAAATATTGATACAATTAAATTTAAGAAAATATTTAACGCAAACTAAAGATATGGAACTTGATATAATGTATTTAACTCATAAAATAGGCTATTAATTTTTAAAATTTATATAGAAAAAAAAATATATAAACTGTGTTTTTTTAATTTACATCCAAAAATAAATATTATAAAAAAATCTTAAAATGTTATAATTCAGTTGAAGCTTATTATTTTATTTATTAAAGCTTTATTTCCTAGATTTCAAATAGAAAAGATGTTTTTGGGTTTTTTTTGTGTAAAAATATTTTATAATGGCTTCTAAAAACTATTTGAGAAAAAATATACTGATTTACGAAAAAAAATAGATATTCGTGATAAAAAATCTATATTGATAAAAATTTCCTTATAATTCATGGTTTTTAACAAATTTCAAAAGTGAATTTTAGCATAGAAGTCTAGTTATGCGTTTTATTGTTAATTTAACCTGCAATATTTGGTATAATCCACTAAAAAAGTCAGAAGTATATGAATATAAGATTTCATAAATTTGCACATTCAGTTAATTTTTTAATGAATATTAAAATAGATAAAGTAAATTCCTTATAAAAATAAAAGGTTTTTTTTATAGAAATTTATAATTACTCCCACTTTTATTTTTTTATAAGAACTGTTTATTTTTTCCAAATTATGCTTTAAAAGGTATTTGAAAATATATAGTTTGCCATATCAAATATTATGGTGGATTGTCATGAAATTTTCTCAGAAAAACGTTTCATCGCAGTTCCAACTAATTTTTCTCTAGTTGAATATTTCTGCAAAAGTGTCTAATTAAAAAACGACGGTTAGAAGAATTATTTTGAAAGGATAGACGTCATCAGCCAAACTTGCGCTAGTGAAGCTCTAAGCATTTGAATTATTCTAAATATGAAACACCACCTTCATAAAAATGAAATTTTTGCTGGTTTTTGTTAAGCTTTCTTTTAGTTTTCTTTAATTCTTATTTCAAGTAATTCCTTTCAAAACGTAATTTATTATTGGTTTTGAGTACTTTTTTTTATTATGTTTAGTCAGTTTAAATTTTAGTGAACTTTGTCAGATCTGATTACTACTATTCTATCCCTAATATAACTTATTTAGTGTCGTTATGTACTAAACTTTTATGAGTTATTATTGTCTTAATACACTTTAAAAAACTCGAGTTAAGTTTATAAAGTTTGAATTATTGAGTATTTATTGAAAATAATTCCCAAAAAATTACAATATTTATGCATAAAAGTTAAATTTTTATTTTATAATTATCTATAGCATATTTGAAATAAATAAATCAGCGACGCAGTATATTCTTAATTTTTATACTTATTATCCTACAATTACCTGATTAATACTATGTGCATATCACAATAATAATCTTTTGCTAATATCCTAATGGAAAGCAATTGAATTTATTCTATTTTGGGGAGAAAAATCACTTTTATTTATAGATTGAGATTTTTAGGAAATTTATTCGCATTTATTGTTTTTTGTGCCATTTTAAGTGATATCCAAAGAAAAATACGCGGATTTAAATGTGTTCTAAGCCACCAAATTTTTTTAGTAAATATGTAAAATTTATATAATTGGATCTTGGGCTATCAGAATAATTTAAAAACAAACATCTGACTCGTAAAAAAAGCTGACTAGTTGATTTAATTTATATAATCATTTTTTAAAATAAAACTTAAATTTTAAAATTTTAGAAGTTATCGCTTCATTGATATTCGGAGCTATGGTTTATGTCTTTTTTTCTCATAATAAAGACACCCCCCCCCCCTAACAGAAAAAAAGTATTTTTCTTCAATAAAACCACAAAACACATCAAACGCAGTTCAACTACCAGCCTTCTCATTAAATATTAGTTTAATCACCATTGAAAAAAGAAAAAGTGTGACTTTTGGATTTCATATTGACGATTTTGGATTGCGAATAAGAAACGAGAAACACAAATACAAGTCCTTCAGACAGGTGGAAGTTATAAAAACAAGATAAATTAGTTTTTTTTCGTTATTTTATTTTAGATACGTATAAATTATATTAATTAGAAATAAAAACGTATTAATATGATCTCAATTCAAATAATCTTATGGACATAAATTTTTTTTAAAAAATCTTTATGAAAAAAAGTCTAGTTTTTTATGTATTTTTTCGAAAAGTTTCAAGATTATTTTAAAATCGGGGATAATCCGACAATTTTTAAGATGAGTGGATTATAATTTTTATAAAATAACAAAAATATTATACATTTTGTATATGAATGATATTTCTTACCTATTATTGCCAAAATATTTTCAGATTCCACCGATATGAATAAAAAATTGTGAAACTTATCTTAATTCTAATTTTATTTTTAATAAATATGATTTTTAATAAAAAGGTTTATCTCTTCGTAAAATATGACATTTCATTAAATATATAATTTTATTAACTCATAGTTTAATATTTAAAGAATATAAAAAAATAATTTAAATATAGACATTTTGTTTAAATAACAACCAAAAATTCAGTAATCACCGCCAATTTGACTAAAAATAATTGAAAAAGAGACCGCTTTTTTTTCATATAATATTTCTTAGTCTTCAGACTGATCTTTTTTGATGGATCAGAGTAGCGCTATTAACTATTTAAAGATTATTTTTCTTGAGATAACAATATTAATGGACACATTTTTCTTCTATTTATAAAATTATAGCAGTTTCAAAATAAATCTTCTCATTTAGTTACCATACTGCTTACTAAAATAAAGTCGTGTTTATAAATGAGTTTATAAGATCATTATAAGTCTCAAATTTCAAATCATTAAATCGAAGACAAACTCTTTTAAATAAATCCATATCAAGCTTGTTTTCAGACACCAAAAGGATTTTTCTTTTTTCTTTTAGAAATAGATAGATAACTTTTAAAAAAAAAAACACTGTCCCCCGAATGTAAAAATGTTGCTGTGGTTTATTCCCTTGTTATATGCGATATATCAAAAATCAGAATCTTTAATTTTTTAGATAGATTTTCTTAAAAAGCATTCTATTATATTAGATTTCCAAGACTGATATCTGTCCTTAATGACTCGTTCGTATTTTTATATCCTTTTTTTCTTTTGGCGGATTAAAGATGGAATATCCCTTATACCACTTTGAACTAGTTCTTAAATATTCTTGTAAAAAAAATTGATATTATTTCAGTAAGTTTTCCAAAATGCGCCCATTTCTTTATAAGATGATTTTTTTTTCCCTTTTCAAAAATTTCAGTGTTTGGAAGGAGCTGCATTCTCCACAAATCATTATATAGTTTTTTTTTAAATTTTTAGCTTTTCCTTTTTCCAATTATTTTCTTAAAATTTTTTGGCTACATGAAATCAACAATCTGTCTTCAATTCGAATTTTCCAAATCCATTTGAAGCATTTTTCATCTGCCTATCGCAATCTTAGATGATATTTGAAATTTTAAAGTTTGAATTTTTCGCTTCTCATTTTTTTTTAAGGATATTAAACACCTATAAGCAAGAACTTTTATTGCCGCTGCTAATAATAGAGATATGTATTTGAAGGAATTTCTGATATAAGTATGCAACACCTGAGAATATTACTAGATGATTTCCATAAACTCGCTTAAAAGTTGAATCCCCATGCAATTTAGTGGCTCTGGATAATATTTTTATTCTAGTTTTTAATGACGCGGTGGCCATCAAATTTTCTATATCCGATGAAAAATCTGCGACATATGGAGGATTTGAATCATTTTTTTTGTTCAAGAGCTTTGCGCATATTTCTTCGAAAAAGACAACCATAGCTAGGTTCGTTTTTTGATTCTCTCTCATCTATAGTTCACAGTAGAATATATTATATTAATATCAATGGAATCAACATAATTTTCCAATTTTTTCTTAATCATTAGACTTATCACCAAGTATGTGTAATCCCAAAATATCTTTTTTATGGCCAATAATTTCATTTTTGACTCAACTATATCAATTATAATTTCCCTGATAAGTCGAAATTCCACCATAACAAAATTAATCAACTCTTAATGAGAACGGGTATCAATTATCTTTGGAATTTACATAGCATAGACAGTTTTAGCGCAACATTTTAGCATTTTTTGAATACTTTGCTCTCGAAAAATTCTTAACTTTTTCATACAGCTCATTCTTTACCAAATCCCACACAAAAATAGAACTTTCCATTAATAATATAATTTCCGTTAAATTTTCAATTATTAAGATTTAATAAAGTATAGTTTTCAAGTGGATTAAATTATGATGAAAGTATTCTGGTTCGTGTTTAAGAAAAATTAATATTCCTTAGATGATCAATACAAGTATAAATTTTCTATAATGGTTTTTTTAATCACGAAATCACATACTTAGATAAAGAAAAAAATATATAATGATTTGTTTAATTTGTTTTGAATATCTATAAAAAATATCTATTGTTTACAACAAACTTTTTAATAATAGTAAATTTTTAGCTTAGATTTTCTTTAAAACAGTGCGTGGTTTTATTAGTCGCAGCTTAAAATGGTGAATTTTTTAAAGAAAAATAGCTCAATTTTTTACAATAGCTCTATTGGAGTAATAAAAGCGATTTTTTTTCTTAAACTGGTTGTATTGTGAAATAATCTCATTTCCTATTTGAGAATATGGCTTAAAGCTAGATTTAGATTTATTGGGTAATTCAAAATCAGAATTAAAGAAGATAATTTTCTTTTGGCAAAATTTCGAAAATTTGTTAGAGCTAGTATGATTTTTCGTTTTTATTGGTTTTATGGTGATTGAATTTTATGTAGCGACGATTTACTTTGTAAAAATATTCTATTCTTGAAAAGAATCTCCCATCTTTAACAAAGTGAAGAGTTGAGCTTAACATACTAAATATGTATATGTGTTTAATTGTGCTGCTGATCTCAGAAATTTTATTTTATCAGACACATAAGCCCTTGAAGGAACAGCGTCTTATTTCGGGAGAAATGAAGGGAATTTTCAAGAGTTCCTTCTCCTTAGATAAAAAGAACATTTTATGTTAGATAATTTGACCGACCAGAGCCTTTTTTCCACAAAGCCTTATAGGTTTTTGTTAAAGCCTACTATTGGTTAGTATTTTTGATATTTTTGAAAATTATGGTGGATTTGCTTTGTTTAGACGTTTGGGATATTTTTTTTGAGACCAGGCTTTTTTTTACTATGTAAACAATTGGCTAAGTAAAATTTATTCATCACTAAGCAAATAAAAATGGAAATGCATAATTGAGCTAATAAATTTTTCGCATTTTGCCAATAGGAAAATTCTTTTTGTGATTGAAATTCGAGATTGATCGATAAATTTATACTTTGATTTTAAGCCATATTTGCAAATTAGGAAAGAAGTATTAATTAAACAGATAAGTACCTATTCGCCTAATAGAATCCCCCACACAACAATTAATATTTGGCTTATTTGTTATTTTAATTGAATAAAGGCAGCATTGATAAATCAAAAAACGGTTAAAAAGGAAATAAGAAACTTTTAAAAGCAAAATATCTGATCTCGAAAGAGAATCTCCCATTTAATAATCAATAACCTGCAGCGATTCAAAAGATAAGAATCCTATCAGGCGAATTTCATGCACAAAGTGCCCACAATATTCTGATCTTGACACTTGTATTGATTTAAGAGAATCCGAAACTTGGGGCACGATTATTAGGATTTCCTTACATGACTTGATTTCTACACCTTTTTAATTATTGAATAAAAATACATTGATTATCCACAGTGAATTACAAACGAGCATAATTTAGAGTTTATTGGCAGCTTGTACCAATAATTGAAACTAGTTTGGAAGTGTAGATCAATGAGTGGAGTAGTAAATATCTTGATGCAATAATAATGGCGAAAACTTCAGATGCACTGCTAATTAATTCGCCAAAAAAAAATACAGGTTTCAAATTATTTGCAAGTCAGTAGGTATATGTTTTGGGTTGCAGGAATCCACTAAAAGAGCAATGTCAATGAAGATCAAACCAGATTAGGAAGGTTAGGAATGACCATAAAAGGAAAAAAGCAGTCAAAACACAGTTTGGAATCTCAGAAAATCAAGACATGGCAGTCACATAATCCAAAAACCATTGGATTAGCTGCAGATTTCACGACGAAATCGCCATCGCAAATTAAATTGAGGCATGCCAGTCGGAGGCTCAGCTCCCAACGGTTTTGAATATAATTATAATTTGCGGGGAAGTCAAATTGGCTTCAGACAATGGGTCCTAAACAAATAAAAGGATACTGTTAATAAGTTCCTATTTTCTATGTGGCCGAAAAATTGCTAGAGCTAGCCTTGAAGCTGATGATCTGATTCTTCTGCCTTCATAGAGATCAAAGCTCTCCTCTTCAGCAACACTCATTTCAAATATAGGCTCAATGTACGATAGCAAGGACAGGATTAGATACTTTCCTGTGCTCAGAATGCACAGGCCATACCTCCTCATTTTGAGATTCTTTTGGATCTTTTTATTCCTTTATGGCGAGGTATACGTCTTCTATTCCAACATGTGCACTTCTTGGCCTACGAGAAAACACTGGGAAGCCAGAGTTAGTACCATTCCTTTTCCATATATCTATATTATCAAAATTTGATTTTTCCTACTGGCTATATCACCTTCTTTTAATATTAAAGAATCAAAGTAATATTGCGATAATCGCAGATCCCCAGCTCGTCGATTACAACTCCTATTCGCATACAGGCCTCCATCTATTCTTTGAGCAGATATTTACCGATAACTATATGTCCAAACACTTTTTTTTCCTAAAAAGAAATTCTTCTCCAAATCGCATCTTGTTTTTGGGTGATTTGATGGACGGCGGTAGAGAATGGACTGATCGAGTTTGGGATGTTGAATGGAATAGATTTCAAACCATTTTTAAGGCCGATTACTTGAAGAGGAATAATGCCACAAAGTTTCATTTCGTCGCCGGAAACCACGATATTGGAGTTGATAAACAAATAGTAAGTTGGGCCGCTCAAAGATATAGACACAGAATCAGCGATTTAAATTATGTTTTTGAGGAAAAAGGTCACATTATTGTTGTGCTCGATACTATCAGCTATGAAAATCCCAATCCCACAATTAACGGTGAATCCAAAAGATTTCTTCAATTTGTTTTGGAAAGTATGTCTCTCTTCTTGTTTTTTGCCTTTAGACAAAGTTGAAAAAAGCTTAGTGTTTTCATCATAAAAATTACTTTATCGGACTACAGCCTTTTTTCTTCTATAGATTATCCTAAAACCCCAAAGGTTCTATTCACACATATTCCAATGTGGAGACCCGAGCTTTCTGACTGTGGTCCCTTGCGTCAATCAAGAAGCAATTATTTAAAAAATGCATGGGGCCACCAGTATAGGAATCTTCTTTCGGAATCGACTACCCAGGAAATTCTCAAAACCTTGAAGCCCGATTTGGTTTTTAGTGGCGATGATCACGATAACTGTCGATATGTTCATAAATACGGAGATAAAAGTACCGTCGAGGTAAATTTCATTTCATTTACTTTCCATTTCCAATTTTATTTTTCTAATCTATATATTTAAATTTTAATTGATTTTAAATATTTGTAAATTATAGCACACAGTAAGTAAAAAAGAAATATTTAGCTAGTTGAAAATAGTTCATTTTTTAGAATAAAAAAAAAACAAACTAAAACATATAACAATAAATTTTGCAGATTGGTGCATTTGGCTGGGCATCTGTAAGTGGATCTTATATGTACAAATTTAAACCATTTGTCCAGGCATTTTTTACACATAATTCTTAATTAAACTTGCTTTTTGTCTGCTTGAATTAATAATGCTTATTTTAAATTTTCCCGCTCTTGGGATCTTTTAGGGCGTTCCAAAACCATCATTTGTTCTCATGTCCATTTACAAAAATAACTCCGTTTTTGAACTTGAATTCAAAGTGGTATTTCTGCACGACCAATTGAGAATATACTTTCTATATTTGGCAAGTCTAGCGCTTAGTATAGTAATCATTTCGTACATTTCATTAAGGCAGAGCTTTATCCTGGCCTCTAAATCACTCCCATCGTCTGTATTGGAAAACAAGAAAAGAAAAGGATATGGTCCCAATATATTTGGGAATGGCCAAAACGTGTACAGTTCATTAAAATTTTTTCTGCGTTTCATTTACTTGTTTTCATCCAATGTTTATAACGTTGCAGCTTATCCATTCTGTCTCTTCTTCTTTATAATCATTCTGTTCTATTATATCTAAATAGTATAGACCTCATCTAATTAGCTCTTTTTTTTATCCAAAATGACATTTAATAAACAATTTTAAAAGTGTTTTAAATTGCAATAATAAGATTTATAATTTCATTTAATGGAATGGGAGTATTTTCAACTTTTCGAGTAATGATATAAGTGAGAAAATCGGAAATAAGAACAAAATAAAAATCTCTCTCCTTAAGATAAATTAATTTCTAGAAAGAAGACGTATAATTTAATATATTTATCGGATATATTATTCACTTTGTTTTGTCCCATAAAGATATCCGGTTGTCGTAACTGGCCGCCACGAACCAATAGTTTTTAAAGTCTCTAACGGATCGGGCAGATATATTGCGGCCCGATCTGACCAACCGGCTGTTGCTACCACCGTCTCCCATATCAGTGGAATCGTTGGTGTCTGTGACCATAGTTCCGTCTACAGCCGCGCTTAGATGGGTATTAGAAGTGAGAGCGTTAAAGGGGTGGAGGGATGGTCCAGGTGGGATGAAGGTAATGCTTGAAACTGGATTAGTGTGGAATTTGAACGTTGAGACGACAGTCCACTGAGCCGTACTTATCAGCCTGATGCGGTAGTCCCAACACCCTGCTGCCAAATATTTCGAATCCGGAGAAAATTCGATTGAATTTACACCGATATGGGGCAGATCAATGGTCGCTACTAGATCAGACACCTGTTTTAAAATGTAAAAAATTATGAGGTTTCTTGTTATCATTGTAGTTTATTTTTAGCTTTTTTTCCCTTACATTGGATAGACTAAGAATAAAGATCTTTTTGAAGGTTCCAGCAACTGCACATACTCCCAAGTCATGGGAAACAGTAATTGACAGGATTGAATCGATGGCATGTCTTACGTTCGATACTAAAACTAGAGTTTTTGCCGCAATGTCTACCCTATACAGCCCAATTAATCCATCGTCGCTGCCCGTAAACAACATTGGGGTGCCGTTATATATGAAATGGTGCAAGACTAAACATAAGGCTTTTTTTTGAGAAAAAAAAAGGGGGGGGGGGGATAAAATAAAGGATTAGTAAGGCTAATTTATCTTGATTTTTTTTTACTAATATGTCCAAGAAATAAAATTAAGTGTGTTAGTTACAACGATGCTCTCCTGTATATTCTGGAACTCTTTCCAGGGTATAGTTGAATGTATTCATACTAACCAAATCAGTTAGTGACAGCTAAAAGTTGTTGATTTTGAAGAGATAAAAGTAGCAGTTACTGGTAAAGAATAATATTTATATATGCCAAAGGGTTAAAAAACTTGCCTTGTTAGAATCAGAATCAGATAAACTAGTCAGTAAAATCCTTTCTCCTGGTTTATGAAAATGGAATTAATAATTCCATCATTATTTTTGTTGTTGTGTATTGTTAATAATAATAATAATAATAATAATAGAGGTTGAGGAGGGAAGGGGGAAATAACACTGTTTTCAATGTGTTTCGATTGCTTTAATTACCTATCTTTAAAGTGTCAAAAGCAGTGAAGCATATTGAGTCGACATTGAAGCTGGAATCTAGTTGAAGATTAGCTGAAAATTCATGGAGTGTGAGAATATACACATTAATCAAATTATCTCTTCCTTGGCTAAAAAAAAGTCCGCATATAGATATATTAAAATGATTATCAATATACGATATTTTGCAATGGGAAAAAAGTAATAATAAACTATTTTAATTTTTAAAAATAAACAAAATGTAATGGGAATCGTGTTTTTTTCGAATTGGGTTTTGGAAAAAAGGGATTAACAATAATAGAATAAGATACCTTATAATCTTAATTTTGTTCTCTAGAATTATTCCTTCAACGGATAGAATAGAGTCGGAATGAGCCTTCTTTAGAGTGAATATGTTCTTTTTCAATACTAGATCCCATATCGACAAGTTTCCCTTCTGGTCTCTAAAAAATTTGAAATGGAATTAGAAAATATGAGGCAAATATCAGCGAGAAATCAAATAGTATGCGATGAAAGCGAGATCTAAAAGGCTAGGTCTAAGCATATATTATGATTAGAAAATTTATAAGTACCCAGACACGAAATGGCGAAAAGAGAATGCATGAACGCAATTCACAGGACTTAAATGCCCTCTAAAAACGAATTTAGGCTCATTCGAAATAGTCATAACAAAAAGAATAAAACGGATAAACAGAAAATAAAGTGATATATATATATATATATATATAATAAAATAATAAAAATCTAAGCGAATACAAAAGAGAATGAAAAGAAATGGGTTTATTTATATAGATAGCTGCATAAAGTATAAAACTATTAGACATCAATAGCAAGAAAAAAAATATATAGTGCGAGCTTAGAGCTTTTCTTCTTTAAGACCATCTTTGAAGAAAGTGAAGAATGGAGTGACACCATCTTCGCGGTAGTTAAGAAGAGCAACCATACCCTCGGGATCCATAGATTCACCGACGTAAAAGTCATAGTCAGAAAGCTTGGTGATGATGTTCTTGACACAGGTCTTGGCCTTCTCTTGGAAAATAGGAACACGGTCGGGGTGAGATTCAGAGAGCTTGGCGAGAACGGCCTTCATGTATCCCTTGATGTAAGACATGTAAGACTTCTTGTCGAAGCTAGTTTGGGTGAGACGGAAACTGTGGACAACGTTATTGACGGTTTCAACACCATCTTCGACGATTTCCTCACCATCTTCAGCAGAAGGATTGGCACCAATATCAATATTTTCTCCACCAACAACAATCATCTTACAGTCGACCTCATAGAAAAAGTCTTCGACTTCCTTCATTGGGAAGGCATCGGAGAAGAGTTCGTCTCCAGAGATGATATCGCGGTAAAGAAGCATTATTGATAGATTGATATATGGATATTATTTTTCCTTGAAAGAAAAGTCTATAGAGAAAGAATTAAATTTGATAATGCTCGACTCAGCCTTTTAAATGACCCTTCTCTGTATTCAGTTTTTTTTTTCATGTAAAAATTTTCTGAATGGAATCCATCAAATATTGGATGGCAAAAAACCTTTTTTCTTTGTGTTGTTTATAGCCTGTCCAATGGTAAATTTCACAACCAATAGTTCCATTGATAAACACCCACCTAATAGCTTTTAAAGATAATTTGATAAAAATTATATGTTTTCAAAAGTGCATTTAGAATAAGTGAGACAGCGTACCTAATTATCTCATCATTGAGTGGTAGATTAATGCCTGCTGTGTTTGAAAGCAAAAATGAAGTGCATAAATAGAACCAATTATTTAAAGCCAATAGATACTGTTCGATCTTTCAATGACTTTTTTCCTTATCTTTTACACTGATGAGCCAATACTATTCCGCATGAATTCTATTGTCAATATAGGAGCCAATTGATGTTCATTTTTTGAATCTAATTATCTTCAAGTTACGTAATTACGTGAATTCGATGTTAATCAATCCAGTGATCAAAGAATATAGTGTTCTTATTTGTTAATTCGGCTATTTTTTAATTATTGATTTTCAAATTGAAAGATTAAACCAATTATGAATACGCAGCTCGAATCCGCAAATAAATAATGATCGAGAATGTAATTGCATTAATGCGACGTTTTGCCTGAATGGGTTAATTGCGTTGCTATGTTATCATAATTTCAGTACTAATGAAAAAAACCTACATCATAAAACAATGAACTTATGTGTTCTATTTATGAATAGGTAAAATAACTCTTGTTTAGTTGGTATCATCTCGTACTAATAGTAGTGTAGATCAGTACATCCGAAATGGATAAAATCCTTTCGGCGAAAGAGTAAAAAACATACCTAGATACGAACTTTTGGTTGACTAACTGAAAACGGGTTCAGATTGTAAATCGAATATATTAATGCGAGACTCTTAGAATCTTGAGGATTTAAATGCGACCATTTTTTTATCCAACAGAACATTTTAAAATATGCTGTCTTGATTAGGATAAGATTATCTAAAATTCCAGTTTTGTTCTTTTATAGTAAAATGGCCTTATTGAGAAATGAGAAAGGTCTGGTTGGCGGAGCAAGTGTATCAGAATAGATAAATAAAATTTAGCATTGTTAGCTATATAATTCCATTACTCTTTAACAAATAAAAGTCAAAAGATCTCGGTGTGTGGGCCATTTCTATATGAATAAAAAAGCTTAGTAGAAATGATATACATCACATAGTTTATTTAGTCATTGTCTTGGAGGTTGGTGAATGAAGGATATTTTTCTTTTGAAATTATCATTTTTAATAACACCAACATGTCATATTCCCATTTTGGCAGTCCATAATTAACACTTAATCACAATTTATTGATTGATGATGGTTCTAACTTTGTTGTAAAATTCCTTAAATATTTATTTCGTGTTAGTGGGTATCTATTCTTGTAAAGAAAGTTACAAATAATTTGGGCAGTATATAAAGCTCTTTTTTCTTAGTTTGGAAAATTGTTGCATATTTAATTTTCGATTTTAGGATTTTTTTAATGAGTCAAAATGCTAACCATTTAAAGATTTATGTTTCAGGCGTAATAGAAATAGATATTAAGGTCGATTACATTATTTAAATAACATCATGTGATGGCTTATAACAAGGATATTTGCACTAAACAAGCCCAATTTTTAAAAAGAGAACGAGACATTTTTAGCATAGTCTATACAATGCTTTTACATTATTTTTTCAAAAAAAAATAAACAATTTAGGTTTCATAATAAATATTTTTTATGTATTCTGAATTATCTTACAAGCGTTTCGAAATTCAATACGCGATATTGATATTTTTTACTGGGAAAATAGCTAAATTTTACATATAATAAATAATGGTCAAATTTCAAGAATAGCCAATTTTTTGAAATTTTTTTCAAAAATACAGATTTCAAAATAATTGCAAAAATGTTCAAAATAATAATCTCAATTCCGTAACTGGAAAATAGAAGCTATATTTCTATTGTTAATAAAGCATTTCATTATTTAGCTAGCCAAAAAAAAACATTGATTTACTGCGCTACCAATTGTATCACATTTATCTAAGATCCTAAAGCTATTATGACCCTTAACACAGCCCCAAATCCCCTAATTTTTACCTCAAATAAACTTAAATTTATTTGAATGAATCTGACAAATAATTCATTATTATTATTTTATCGCGGAATTTTATTGTAAGATAACTTCATTGAAAACCATACTAAAAAATATCAAGAATAAGAATAAGAATAAGAAAAGGCCATTGCCCTAACTCCAATAAGCTCCTCTGTCGGAATACCGGCTGTGTACTACGAGAAAATAGTGCGATCTATTAACAAAAAGACCTCCCCCCCCCCCCACCCGGAAATTACTTCAAGTAAATAATACATTAAAAGACCCTATAATTTTTTTTGCTTATTTGAAATCTCACCATTTTGCGATTATTTTATTTAGATGCTCCCATAATTTTTATAGTGAAAAAAATTTGTAATTTTTATTCATAAATTTTTCAGTTCCAAAAAAAAATCGATTTAGTTCAAAGCTTTTTATAAAGTCTAATTAATTAATTAAAGTTTCATTTTTTCTCAATTTACTATAAAAGTAGCCTCTAATTTTTCTACGCAAATCTTATCCTTTTTACACCATACCCCCTACATAACCGTAGGTTTTAAAGATAAATCAATAAATTGAACAATAAATCCGGTACATTAAATGTGAAGTTTGTTTTTATTTTTATTCGATTTAATCATTTTTAGTTTTATTTTAAGCCTATCGACCGAATTAAATCCCCATATTATCATTTAAAAGTAAAAAATAGCGGTGTGGGGGGAGGGGAAGGGGAAGGGGGTCGAAATGCGTTTATACCTTCACAATCTTGAAAAACCCTTTTTATCAAACGATAAAATGTTAAAATTTGAATTTTCCCAAATACAATAATACAAAAAAAGCTTAAAATGGATAGATCTATTGCAGCTATAAACATAAATACCCATTTATGAATATTTTTTAAAAGAATCTAGTTCAATTAATAGAAAATCGGGAATAGAATTGAAATCGTTTAATGTAGTTTTTTTTTCACAGGAAATTTATTTCAAAGTTAATAAAAAGTTATAAAAACTAATTTAAAAAAAATTAAAAAAGTGAAATCTTTTCAAAAGAGTTTCATCCAACTAGCCTCTGCCGCTCTAGCAACTCCATACCTCGAAGGCATTGGCTCAAGGAGGTTTACACATCTGATCAATGTTTTAAATCCGTATTACAGTTGGGGTTAGTTAAACATGTTCTCGGACTAAAATCTTATAAGTCTATCATAAAATTATTTTTAGATTGTAAAAACTATATCAAATCTAGTTACAGTAAAGCTTTTATAAGATAAAAAGAGGTACTTATTTTGCTAACACTTTTCCTTTATTTTATTTACAGCTCTGGTATTTCAGTATTTATAATCACTGGTAAAAAATATTTTAAAATATCTCAGCCAGAAATTTTCAAATAATTGAGTGAAATACTAATATATGTTTATTTTAACCATAAGACTTGGTGTTATTTTGATGAATTACTACTGGGTAAGGGGGATTATGTTTTTATAAACTTAAACATACATGAACCAATTTTTAGCGTACAAAACCAACTGGATTTAATTTTTGGCTAATTATTATTACTCTTTTCTTTTAAAACTAGTTATCTATGAGTTTATCTTCCAATTATATAATAAAGTTGATTTATAATGAATATTCTTGCAATTTTTTTGAAATCTAATGATTTATTAATATAAAATAAACACACAGACACCCCCCTTTAAATATTTTTTTATTTTTCTGGAATCCATAAAAAACTATTTCGGATTCTAGTATTTTCTATGGTAATTTTAGTGGAAATATAATAAGTAATTATGAATATTATTTATTAACAACTTAGTTTAAGGATAAAAAAATTACTTCAAAAATCCGATTTTAATATATTATATTTCCAAAAAACAAAAAATATTATAATTAAAAGATAATTACCTAATACCTTTATCTTGATATCTTGAAATTATTTTCAATTTGATAAGATTTTATAAAAAAAAAATCTTTAAAAAATGTTATTTTTTAAAAATATTTATTACCCATATCACCTCCTAAGGTTTATTTGCAAATGAAATAGATAAATTTAAACTAGTCAAATAAAAAAAACTATTATAAATATAATTATAAATATATTCAGCAAATGAATATTAATTATTTTAGAGTAATTTACAAATATAATTAAGTTTAAAAATCATTTATTTTATGGGTTTTGTATGAGAAATTTTAAAGGATGTATTTTTATTTTTTTTGTTACTTAATTTTTTGAAGTTTTTTTCGAATTTCGTGTATACTATATTTCATAAATTTCATTTATCAATTAAACTCTTTATGTTTAATTCTAATATTTTCGTGTTATCATAGATAGTTTCTATTGTATTCAATGATAGAATAAAATTATATCACAAAAAAAACTCATGCAAATAGCTCAACCCCAAAGATAGAAATATAGGGGTTTTATCTAGCTTAATTTAATTATAATTCACATCATTTATATTAAATATAGATTTCCCATAAGTTTCTCTTTTATCCAATAGAAATCGAAATTTAGATTTTTCGATGATTTGAGATAAATAAAAAATTAATTTTGGGTCTGAAAATAGTAACATTTCAGCTCTTAAAACTGTATATATGCGCTAAAAGTTTGCATTTTATTTTTTATAAATAATCTTGATATTAAATATAACATTAAAAAATTAAAAAGTATTGGTTTTAAAATTATTTGAGTATTATAATTAACTTATTTTTGTTTTGTGGATTTTTATAAGGTATTTTATTACTAATTTATTCTTTTCCCAAAAAAAAAAATACAATTTTACCAAATTTAAAAAATCACTGATCATATACTTTTTATATGATTATTATCGGTAACTTTTCGGCAATACATAAAGTAGCTAATCTCGTAAAAACATAATCAAAAAAACATAAGTATATTTGAATAGTTGATTGTATTTTGGCTTGAGAGTTTTTAATAACAATATAATCTTTTACGTTAAAATTATTTTCTTCATTTTATTATATTTAAGATGGTACCCTTGAGAAAAAAAGAACCCCATCAAAAAAATGGAACTTTCCTTCTTTCCTCATCTTCAAACGAAAATCATATATCCAAAATAGGTTTTTATTTAAGATTTTATAAAATATATCGTAATTATGAACTTTATTTTGTTAATTATTCTTTCTTATAATTATACTATTAAGCGTCAAATTCAAAATTCAGGTTTAAAACCCCAGTTTCGTTTTTGAGGTCTTACCACCTCGTGTTGCCGTCATAATCTAGCGAAGGTATTTTTTTTATTTTACTTTTGTAATTTTAAATTTTGATAAAATTCTGAATCGTGCTATATTTTTAAGGAGCCTTAGCAATATTTAAGGTGGTAAAAAGTGGAGATATAAATTTGAGAGCAGATAATAATGAAATAAATAAAAAAGGGATATAAAAGTGACTAAAAATAATTATTTTAGGACGAATAAAGGAATTAAATAACTTATTTTTCAAATTTGAGTAGAAAAATAATTTAATTTATAAATTTGAAAAGTAATTTTTAATTAATACGGATTAATTTATCTAAAATTTTAAATTTTAAATTGGTTTCAATATAAGAAAATATGATTGTGCTAGTGATTTAAATTTTTAATTTAATCATTTAAGATTTTAGTAATGGTTTAATAATTTAAATCTTAATCCATTTCTATCAGGGAATGAGATTTAGAAAAATTTTAGTTTTAAGTTTTTTTTATTTATGAATAAGATCTGTATTTTGGATTTTTCATAAAATCTTAACATTTTTTGAATATACATATTTTATTATTGGCTTAAAATAGGTGGCGATAATTCGGTCCCTGGTAAAAAAAAAACAGCCATAGGATATTTTACACCACTTAATGCAGATTTGAATTCACCGTATTTTAGCTTAGTTGTGGGATTTTTGGATTTAAAAATATAAAATAATCTCGCAAATAATGATTTTTTCTTGATTTTATGCCTTTAAACAATTTAGAATCAAAATTTTGAATTTTAGGTATTACTTTTTACGGTATATTTAGCCTAATTGTTCTGATCACAGGTTTATTATTTGGTTTAGATGAGTATTTCAAATGAGTATTTTCCTATTTTTGTTGTCGCAATAATTATTTCTAAGTTTTTCTGATAATTCACTTGATGACTATATTATTTTTAAGATATAAAGTAAATTTTTAACGATTTTTGAATCTAACATCTATTTAACCTTGAATTATTATTGATTTTATACCAGAATATATATAATTTTTTTGTTATTTTTATCTGACGTCTGATATTTTCTGTACTGTTTCAAAAAATTTACATGTAAATTTGGATGTATTTTCATTTAATTTGTAATTTATATCACAAAACTTTTAAGTTATTTGGTATAATAATATATAATAGTAATATATATTAATATTTGGCGTTTTAGTACCTACCTCCCACCTCCATCCAATTTTCAAAAATCATAGCTAGCTTCTAATTCTGTATTTATATTTCTTTTTTTCTATAATGGGGGGGGGGTATTAATTTTAGTGGTTTTGAGACTAAATTATAGCTTTTTTAGAAAAAAAATTACATCGATCCATTTGATTTTTGGATTATGTGAATGTGTTTTTTTAGTTACATATGGAAATTATTCTAGAATTTATATCAGTATAAATAATTAAATGGCGAGTTTTTTAAGAAAATTGATACTTATTATATTAACAAAATTATACATAAGTATTTATTACCAATCACAATGCTGATAATTTACGTATGCTCTTGTTTAATCATCTAGAAATTTATTTATATTTTCGGTTATAAAATTTTTTTCTGATGGTATACGTTTGAAAAGTTGGCATTTACTTTTATTAATTTTATTTTTCTCCTGTAAAAATTTGAACTGAGCTGAGTTAACCCATCAGCTATTTTTTTTTTGGGAGGGTATGATGTTTTTATAAGTGGAATTAAAAAACTTAATGTTTATTATGCAGCCGATTTTAATTTTTCAGTTTTTAAAGATTCAATATCCTATTGGATGTCCCCAACACTACGTAATAGTATTATAACCATTCGATTGGGAAAAATCGGTAATTAAATCTACATTTACTAAATTCCATTTGGTTTTCGAAATTTTTATGGCTTTAAAATAACATATTTTCTGATCTGAATTACTTTGATTCTCTTTCAGAACTCTATAGAAAACGTATATTTTTTTGATTATAGAATTTAATTTGTAGAAAAAAAAGTAATTTCTGATTATTTTATAGGTTTTGAGTAATTCAAATTAATCAAATGAGCAAATATCTTGCTTTGATTTAATATCTTGTCGGAAATATTACGTGGTAATTTTTTTTTTTTGTTGAGATATAGGAGATTCTTTTGTATATTCAGACGCTTCTTTCTGTGCAACATTACTGGATAAATTTATATTATCATTTTACCAGTTTATTAAATTTCCAAATTAAGAAGTAATTAATAGTGTTTCCACAACGGGAAATTTATGTGCAATTTTGATTATTCAAAAAAACAATGGTTTTTAAAAATATAAATTTTCCATGGCCGACAATACGAGTGTTTTCTTTGAGCTCAAATAAATATAAAAAATACTGCTGAAAAAGATATCAAAGTTATATATTCATACAAGGTTAAATAGTAAATCTCGACTATATTGGTTAATATTTGACTAAATTGGACCGAATTCGACCAAATTAAGCGATCTTCGACGAATATGAGAGTTTAACCAATAATTGAGTTTAATTATTAATCGTTTTTCGACTAATTTTAATTGAATTAGGTAAAAAATACAATTGGCACCTTTGAATTAAATAAAGGATTTATAATGGCTGCTTTCTAATTAAGTCAAAATGAACAGCTTTTTCAAGCATCTTACTAAAATCATTATATATTAGTTATTTTTATACACAACTTATTAATCTAGAAAATGTACCATTTTTATGTGTGAAATCTTATAATTTAAATCTTTGGATTTTTTTTGAAAATAAACCGATCCATAAAGTGATTAATGGTTTTTGGTGTTTTATGTTTATATCAAAAAGAGTTAAAGTTACAAATTTACGTAGAGAATATCGATAAGTCTAAGATTTTCTGATAAGTAATATGAAATCATAATTTTCACTAAAAAAATATGTCTTGCTTATTTAATTGATATAATATGTTATCTAATTATTTTTTTTGTTCAATTTATTTGAAGTATATCTTTTATTATAAAATTTTAAATTTTAAATAAGATACTGAGATGTTTCTCAAAAAAAACTAAGGCGTAATTGATAGTTTATATAAATGAGATAAAAAATTAAAATTAATGTTAATGCTAAAATATATAAATAAAAAAAAAGGGACCCCCTTTAAATTTGATACACCAAATAGAATTTGGCTATGGTTACTATTACTTTGACTAAAAAATAAAGATTTAATAATGATAAAAATAAGATTATAACTTTTTGGAAGCATTTCTCTTAAGGGAGACTTTTCAATGCCATGTAAATTGAAATTACCAATTTCAAAATCCAATTCAACAACTCAAACCGAATTGGCTTTAAATTTTTGAATTTAATATATTAGCTTTATAAAATTATATTTCTCAAAAGCCCAAAGCTTTAAATCATTTCGATATAAAATCATTAAATATAAAAACCTTAAACTGTTTAATTTATTGGTATTCTTTTTAAAAAACTCGTAAATTTTTCAATATAAAAGAAACTATATCGAATAGAATCATTTTCTCAATTGATAGATTGCACTTAAATATAATTAATATTTATAAATTTTAGTAAGATGCTTGAAAAAACTGTTCATTTTGGCTTAATCAGAAAATACACACTATAAACCCTTTATTCAATCCAAAGTCTCCAATTGAATTTTTCACCTAATCCTATTTAAATTCGTCTAAAATGGCTTAATAGTTAAATTTGATTATTGGTTAAAATTTCATATTAGTCGAAAGTCGCTTAATTTGGCCGAATTCAGCCTAATTTAGTCTATTTTGCTTAAATTATTCGAATATTAACCAATATAGCCGAAATTTATTAACTAAATATGCATAAAATGCTTTAATATTAAGTTAAGTTAAAAATTCTTAAAAAAAGGGTCTTTCGCTCAAAAAATAGGGCAACTTTTTGAAAAAGATATACTTAAGATACTTGATAAGATGCTATAAAGATGGCGAATGAAATGAGCCTAAATACTTATAACCCATATGTTTGAGAAAATCCAATTAAGGAGTCAATGTTAGTTTTAAAATGATTCGAAACCTTTTGCACAAATAATATATCTGATAAGATCATGAAAATGATATTATTAATTTCTAAAATTCGTAGATATATAAGTTTAAAATTGGTAAATTAGTTTTTAATCCGAATGTTTAAATAACCAGTAGGATTATAGTATAATTTATTGTAAAAATGCGGATAAAATTAGAAAAATTGGACAGGGAATAATAAGTAAATTCTTAAAATGTAAAAATAAGATAGTAGCAATCTATACCTCAAATAATTCATGAAAATATAATTAATCGTTAAATTCTGAATAAGTATTTTGATAATTAATGGCTTTAGTGCTAATTTATTATCTCAATGTAATAGTTATAATTTAATAAAATTTGATATATATCAACAGATCTAGAAGCCCTAATTCATAATTTTTCAATTCCTTATTCTCAAGCCTATAATTTCCTTATTATATATCCAGACTCTTAACCCTCAATCCTTGATCTGATTTTAAAATCCATAATCGGCTTTCACAATCCTAAATTTTTTTCTTGTTTTTCTATTTGTGTATTTTTTTTAACTCTTTATTTAAATTTACTGTTCCTTAAATATTTATTGTTATTTAAGTTACTAGTATATGAACCGGTATTGAATATTTTAAAGAGGATATAAAAAAATAAATCTAATTATATTTCAGTTTTTATATTGCTCTTAATTAAATAAAATGTGCTTTTTTTTTTTAACCTCCATAATATGTTTTTTTTAAGTTTCTAATAAATAAGAATCTGTTAACAAGTTAAAACATTTTAATTTTGTAAATTCTTATAAAATTTGCCTTTCTTTCTAGAGAAAGTCAATTATACCCTTGAAAAAAAATTCTTTTCTCTGCACCACCTAATTTTAATTGACAAAATTAAGCATTTTACACGCTAAAGTATATACTTTCAAAGTTAAAAAATAAATCTTGCGATCAATGGTTATTTGGAGCTCAAAATATGCCATCAAAACCATTCTTAATGTAACAGATAAACAAACTGTGCAATATTTGATGCGTTCCGAAATATATTTTTCTTTTTTTTTTACACAAAATTCCAATAGATTACATATAAAACAACAAATAACAGTTTTCAAATTCCAATAATCAAATTTAAAAATATGAATAGATATGAATGAAAGGTGTGTGAGAAGTAGTACGGCACCAAAATCACTACTTACCTACTCAATATCTACATTTTTGCCAAAATTATACCTTGATATTATTTTGGAATAAAATCATTTTGAAATTTTTGAATTATTAAATAAATTTTTTCTTCAAAATTTGGAAAACTGATGGAAATAAAAAAGTTGTAACCATATTGATTATATTAAATGCCCGAATATCTAAACTTTCAAGACTTAGTGATATTCATATTAAGATTCCGCTACAGTCCAAAACGCAATGATAAATCACAAATTTTAAAAAATATTATGAAATCCAAGTTGGCTAAAAATTTATAAAATAACATATAAAATTCTTAATTTTGTCTTACCTATATTCCTTTTTTTTTTTTGCAGAATTTAATTAACTCCTGCGAAAAAAAATAATCCATTTAAAAGCTTGATTATTTTTCTTTGGGTATATTGTGAATTTCTACCCATAAAAAACTCCATTTAGTAATCATTTTCATCCTCCTGTTCAACCGAATACTTTTTTACTATCTTATTTTTAATATATTCTATTTTATAATCTATTTCTTTATCATCATAGAATTTGAATGTGCTAATTATTGATGCAAACAACGTATCTGAAACCATTGTAAACTAAGTGAAGGATTTAAAATTTTCAATCAACATTTTGAAAAATATATATTAGGTGATATATATAGTATATTTGAAAATAAATTTTATAATCTTATGTATTTACATTAAAATTTATTTCTGAGAATTCTCGGAAACTAGCTAATATATCTTCTATGTTTTTAGTAAATCTAATAAGTATAATTCTTTCAAGCCATCTTGAAAGCAATCCAATCAATAAGTTAATTATTTATTTTAAAATTTTTGAATAAAATGTATACAATTTAAAAATTACCAAAATGCCCATCTTCTATGCTTTTATCGTGATATTCAATAAAATAATTTAAAGTGAATTTTTTCTCCAATTAATGACCAAATTCTTGTGTGACTGAAAATAAAAACATGAAATATCTGAAATTAGGGCCAGAATTGGACCAAATATAGAATTTTTTGAATTTACAGTAATATTATTATATTTTTAACTCATTTAAACAATCTTTAGTATATTTTTAATCGTGATTCAGTATTTTTGATAGAAAATTATCTTACCCGTGCGCAAGTTTAACAGATTTTTCCAAGTATGTAGTTGCAAATCCTAGATTTGACATCTGAGATTTTTGTAAAATGACGTGCTAGTTTCTATAGGACCTTCTCCTATCCTGAAATTTTCCATGAAGTCAATAATAATTATGCGAAAATTTTCATCTAAACCATTAACACCATTTTTATATGATTCTTATTGTAAATCTATTAATTTTTAGTGCTATCTATAGATTAAAATTGAATTTTCAAAATCCTTGAAAATTTCCGGACTTGAGAAATGATTTTTTTGATGTTCATTTGAACTTTGTGGCAAATAGGGCACATATCTGTTAGGTTCACGGCTTTTTTTGAACTTTTTTGGGCATGGATTGTAAAAGGAGCTTATGCTTAATTTTAAACCAGGATTTTCGTTGATTAATATTTTTTATATTTCTTTCTTAGGAATTTCGGGGAGTAAATAGGATTCTCTATTGATATATATTCTTTGATTTTAACAAACCATGTCTTTGAGGATTGAGTTTTTAATCAAATGTTTTTTGATAATTTTTCCAATTTAATCGGTAATAGAGCTTTTTTTACTTATCTATAAAATTTTGCTTTTATTTAAAATGAAATCTCCAGATTTTAATCTTTCTATTGGTTTAATATACTGGCCATCAAATAACTGTAATAAAAATTTTCTTAGTTCCTCTCGCCTGTAAATAGACACTACCAATGGAAGTATATTAGATTTATTCATGCTATATCTTGGTAAATTTTTGCGTATTTGTAATATTTTTCTCAAAACTTTGACTTCTTTGACTTCTTTGAAGTCATTTGAAATTTCTGAAAAAATATCTGAATAAGTCGGTTGAGTCTTCATTGAATATCGCGTGAGCTATTTGGTCTATATTTTTTATTCTTTTGCTTTTTTTGACGGTTACTTGTCCTCAAATCTGTGATGATTATTTCCAGGCTCATAAGATTTAACTTTTAGATACTTCATACCGATTTTTTTTTTTGAAAAAAACGAATTGGATTATTCTCAAAAAATTTATATAATTCAATTCACATTCACTTTATCAGAGCGTAAAAAAAATCGATAAAATCTTATATAAGGTTTATATGACCATATTCATAAAAAAATATCATTTAAAATCAATGTGAATTACTTTCAAAATTAGAAATAATTTCTAAAATTATATCTTTCAATTATTTTTTTATACAACCATTAAATTTTTAAACGAATAAAAATCAAATGGCTACAAATCGCTCTTTTTACTAAAAAAGAAACAAAAAAAATTACAAGTAAAACTTCTGGTGTGCAAAATAATACCCCATATATCAGATTTTTGATGCTTTTTTGCTTAAATCATAATTATTTTTTTTTTGGCTTTTTGATTTTATTTTTTAATAACAGGTCCATAATTTTATATTATAAAGATTCTTTCCTTTATCTGCTGATATTATTGCTAATAGAAATTTTTATTGGCTATAAAAAGTTTTTTTTTATTCCTAATTATTTCCTGGCCTAATATTTTGGCCTCCGTGATACTAAATCAGGATTTAAATTTTTAATACCAGGATCGATGCTAATATTGAAATTTTATGGACCGAAAAGTAGTGATAAGAGAGAATTTATCGTATTTAAATGTTTTTATCTTGAGTTATTCAAGATTTTTGTAGGTTTGTATAAAAATTGAAAGGAATAGAATTGACTTTAAAAATTATCTTAACTACTTTATATTTGATGAGATGTAAATACTTTTATTTTTAAGTGACTTTACTGAACTTCCCTGGTCGTAGTTTACTCGAAGAGAGTGTAAAATTTCTAATTTTACATTCTGATGCGTATGGGATAGAAACAAACATATAATAAAGCTGTAGGAATGTGAATATATAGTGATGCTTTTTGAATTAACAGGTAAAATAAAAAAAATATTGGAAGTTAATAGTTTCAGTAGGTTACCAAAATCATATTTTTTTATCATTATACTCTCAAATACTAAGCAATTTTTAAGGAATTATCGGATATCTGTAGCTATTTTAAAACATTCCGGTATAAATAGCCGGTAATAATTTCCAAATCCTAAGTAAATCTGTATATATTTTACATATTTTGACTTTTTCTATTATTTTCTATTCTTTATGTTATATTTATCTTTTCTTATCCAAAAATTAGATGAAATTTTCCAAAAAGGTTAAATTATCCCTTTTGAACTGATAATTATCTAATTATTAATATAATTTGCAATATTTTATCCTTCATAGGACACCTTGGGAGTGTATTTAATTAATAGATAACTTTTAGTTTTATACTAAAATATCTTTTTGATATAAAAAACGTATTCTTCCGGTAAATCCTTGAGTATTATTTACGAAATCGCGGGAGGCTGATGTTGCTTTATTAATGCGGAAAGGGGTGGAATTATACTTGTGATTTCCTTATTTACAACTGAATGATATTTTGTATTTATCTCATGCTTTTTTACGTATAATATTATATGCATTTTTTAAACAAAGCTTTTTAAAATAATTTTTAACAATTACTATTTCAAATATCTCTTCGATTCTGTAGAAAGGATAAAGATTTTTTATTGTGATTTTTTTTAGTTTCAAGTAGTGAAAAAATAAATGACTTCTTTTTTCTTAATAAGATTATAAGTGCCTTTTTTATTGTTTTTTAGCGGAATTTAAATCCAAAATTGAGGTTTTCCACGATATATGATTTAATTTTTGATATATATATATATATATATTTTAAAATATATAGCCCTCACGTTGGCTCCATGGTTTCTTTTTTAAGATTTTAAAGTCATTTTTTTTATTTATAAGTATTTTTTTATTTGAACTTACTAAAAACCGTTGATTAGTTTAAATATTCAGTTTTATGACACTCTAAGGAATATTATTTAGTATTTTTGTAGATATATTTCGCAAATATTTAAATTTTAATTTTCACTATCAAAACTTCTGAAAAATCCGATAATTTTCTTCTAGAGTCTTCCTTTTCAAATTCATATTCATTTATAAATTTTAAATTTTAATCCGAGGCAGAGATTTTTTTTTTATTCAATAGATCTTTATTTTTCATTTTCTCTTCTAAATCTTCTGTAGTGTTCATATTGAACTTTATAATATTTAAATTAAGTTAAAACTATTGTTAAAAAAAGATAAGTTAAGAATGAATGATATAATATTCCTTTCTATAATTAAATTTTGTTTTTAAACCAAGAAGATCCTAAAATTATAACTGTATATTTTTCTGATATGTGATAAAAATTATTTTTTTCCTTTTTGGTTGATTTTCATTTTTATTTATAGCAAGATTAATTTGCCGATACGTATTTTGATCTAATATCAATATTTTATATGGTATCCACCAATATTTGAGTCTTAATTTTAATTTTTTGAATATTTAATTTAAAACAATAGTTCATGTTTTTTAAAAAAAATTGACTCTCCAGTATCAATTAAACGCATTTTTTGTACATTTTTTTGTAGTGGAATCTATGGCGAATAAAAACATACCAATACTAATATTTTTTGGATATTTTAGATGAAAAATCAGGAAATGACATCCTATATATTTTTGAAATTTCCCTTTTAAATAATGTGGATATACTTTGAAATCTGCAACTATATTTCCGTGGGATCTTCTTAATAAAAAATTTCATTTCCATTACGCATGATTTTTCTCCTAGAAATTCATTTACCTCTTGAGCAGATTAAGAATTTTTTTTCCCGTAGGTATTCATTAAATTATGAATTAAATTATTTCGACTATTAGGCTTACAAGGAAATTATGTGGGGATCAAATTAAAATAATTTCCGTGAGATCTATTATGATGGTTTTCCTTCTCAAAAATTTTTTCTGAAGGACATTATCTTAATTATTTGGTTTGTTATCTAATTTGATTCATTATTTCATCAAAATTTCTACGATTTTTGGAAATGCAATTATGATTAAAAAATTGAAGATCCTGCCGCTAATTACTTTTTATAATTGAAAAATAAAAGAATTTGGTCGAAACCTGCCACAATAAACAGCAAAAAAACTAGTCATATAATTCTAATATCTTTTTTCCCTTGAAATTCATTGAATATCTGATTGGTAGATTAATTTCAAACTTGAGCTATAAAATTATTTTCGGAAAGTGGTTATGAATTCTGAGAATTTGATGTTGAGCAGATATGACATACAACTTTAATTCAAACTATAATGTGACTTTATCTGTAAAGTGAGATGCAATGCAATTATTTTTTAAAAGGTCTGAATCAAAAATATCGGTGCTGGAAAAAAAAATTAATGACAGTAACAAATCTTGGTTACTGATCTGGAAATCAGATAGCTTTTCAAAAGGTTGTACTTGAATTCCTCTGATTAATAACAATCAGATTTTACTATTTTTAGTAGCAAGAGATTAATTTATTGGGGGTGATGGATTATTTATATTTAACAATTATAAGAAAACAGTTATATTTTGTGAAAGTATTAAATTTATGGGTAAGGATAAAAATGGGGAAAAAGAACCATGTTTTAATATGACTAGGGCTTTTGAAAGTATTTTAATATTTCAGAGGGTTGAAATAGCATAAAAGAGATCAAATGATGTATAATTTTATTTAGAGTTAGATTTTAATATTAGAAACAGAAAGAAGAAGGAAAAACTAAATGCTATAGTGAAGCTAATGGTGATCGAAAAAAAAACAATTAACTAATTAGTTTTCTCTCTTATGGAAAACTGCAGTTTAAGAAATAAATTTTGAAATCTTATTCTTAGTTAATGCTGATTGCTTCATGATAAACCCTAAGTTTTACATATATCTAAATCTAATCACAATTCCATTGTGTTAGTATTTATATTGTGATAATTAAAAATATAAAATGGGTTAAGAATTTAATTTTACATCTATAACAATCTATGGGTCATTTTATTTAAAAAAATCAACTATAGTATTCCGGTAATTTAAAGCATCTCGTGAGAACATCAATTAAAACTTTAGACAACTTTTTATATATTCCGAATAAAACCTATTATAAAACTTGAAATATGTTAAAATTCATTATTTTCGTGGCCATAAGTGATTTTAGATGATCTTTTGTGTTACAATCTAAAAATAATTTTAATTTTTTAACAAGTTAATTTATTGGTTTAGAAATAAATACCAGATATTATCGCGATTCATTTCTATTAGTTACCAGAAAATCGCTAATAATCCTAATAATTTGAGCGTTTTTTATGTGGCTTTATATTGCACAAAAAAAACCTATATAAATAAAAAGAGCGGTTTCTCTTGTAAAGTTAAATATCCCTTACCTTTTTTCTAAAAAGTTAATTTTCCCAAATTATTTAACTGTAAAATTGAAATAATCAAGTAATTTTCGACTAACATTCAAATTTTTACTTGGTTAGACTGAGCATAAAATTCAGAAATTGATGATGAGAGCGCACAAAATTCGGATGGTAAATTATGTCTCAAATATTTAATATTTTTGGTAACTATAAAATTTTTCAAAAAAAATTGATCGAGTCAATTGAGGAGAAAATTTAAAGCATTAAAAAAAATTGATAACCCTTTTGGTTCAGCTGTTTTTTTTTAAATAAATTGTTATATATTAATATAAACTTGAAATATTGTGTAATTTTTCTGGAGTCAATATAGTAGTATTTATTTAAAAGATTTATTATTATCAACCCAATTTTTTTATGTGATTTATTTAATATCAACATAATTTAATTCTCTTGAGCTTTGAATTAAACCGACCTTTGTTTTTTAAAAAAATTTAATTTCATATATATATTCTTCTTTCTTTATTTTTTCCTTTAAAAGTGATAAAATGAGAAATTGAATTTCCAGATTAAGCTTATATGCCTGGTAATCTTACCAGTGTAATAAGAACTACTATATAGTTTTGAAAAAGTTTTGTCTCAGTATTAGAGATGAATTCTGTATTCTATTTATAACAAAAAAGAATTTTTATTATAATATTAGCTCCAAAAACTATCTCATATAAAATGAGTACTTAATATATAAAATTTTTAATTAAATAAGATGGAAAAAAATTCCATAAAACCTTATTTTTTTTTGTATGGGAATGCCAAAAATAAAAATTAATATTCTTATTTCACTAATAAAAATTCCATAAAAAAAATCTTTTTGATTTAATATCGTCTTTAGATGAATAAGCTTTCTATCTTCTTAAATTTATCCTTGCAATTTGTGGTTAATTTTAATAAGAAATTTCTATTAAATATATACTAAATCGTTATGGCTTCTTCCGTCAATATTTTTATCAATATTTTAAAATAATTGAATACCCCTATTCCATTACGAACTTATGAGAAATTTATTGGTGTTCTCATCCCATAAATATCCTAAATTTTTCCCTGTTTAGACATAATGCATTTTAAGTTTACACCAAACCCCTACCATTTAATTTATGTTGGCATTAGTGTGAATTTTGACTATCTTAGATTTAATTTGTTTTTTTTAATGATTTAAAATATTATTTCTAATTATTTCGAATTTTCTTTGAGTTTTCCATAAATTCAAATTGTCAGTAAAAAACTTGTAGAAATTACTCGCAAATAACATACAAATTACTCTTATAAACATATCGATGAATTTTTAAGCCCGAAAAACGTATTTTTAAATTCATATAACACTTTATACTAAATCAATGTCTTATATTATTATTTAACTATCTTAATCTTCAAATACCCTGAAAATCACCTTAGACTTGGGTGATAATTTTTATCTTCATATAGTACGGAGATTATTTTATTCTAGAAATATTCAAACGATATATCTCTACTATCGCTTTGGTTTTTCGATAATATACACAAATTTTGTAATCAAAATTCAATTTTTTAACTGATTGAATGTCTATTTTCATTAAAATTTTCATTGTTGGGTAATTTCTTTTTTCACAATTAAGATAATTTATCTTTGTCTTTTTGTTTTACCTGGGATAAATATCTTCTGAATGTAAAACTCAAAGCTTTCACCCTTATTTATTTTGATCTAATATCAATTTACAGTAATTAAAATCAAATCACTGAAAAAAATTCTATTTTATTTTTTAGAATTTCTATTGGCTTTATTTTCTCTTTTTTGCTTGATTTTTTGTCTAAACTTTTTTTAAATAATCGACAATGTTAGATTTATTCTTCTTTTTTAAATTTTAAATAAATTTATTCCAATACTTAGCTCCTATTTCAGAGCCGTGTAAATTAATATGAAACTAACATCCTTTTATTTTCTGATTATATTTTTTTCCTAGAAAAATATCTCTGATAAATTTTCTCTACTCAATGGTTTTTAGTTCTATTTATTTTCATTCAGAAAAAAATAAGGATTTTTTCTGTATTTGATAAGATATTTTAAAATTATAAAGAACTCACACCAAAAAAAATCTGAAAAGTAAAATCATGTAAGAAAATAAATTCAGTATGAGCTATAATATATGTGTCAAATTTAATAGATAATTACACCCTCCCCCCACCCTCCTATTGATTCCAATCATCGTTTGACTCGCTGTTTTTAATTTTTTTAGACCATTAACGTTTTTAGCATTGAAAATAAATTTGGTGGTTTTTAATATTTTATTTAGAAATATTCTAGTTTCCATGAATAATAAAATCAATTCTGATTTATTTAGCAGCAGAGGTAAAATCTCGGCTCTAATTCTTTTAATCCAGCTTCTGATTTGATATATGAAAAAATAATACTATGAATATACGTAGAATAAAATCTTTTTTTTTCGTTTTTCTTAGCTTTTCTAAGGTTCTAATATATTATTATATATTTGAATTTTTAATATCCAGTACTACTTTTATTGAAATTGTTTTTTTTTTGAATATAAAAGTATTTTCATCAATTTTTATTTTTATTTTCATCCATACCTTAAAGCCCGATTTTTTATTCCTTTTTAAGGATTGAATTTTTCAGATCCGGTAAAAATTTCTATATTTTGGTAATAAATTGAAATATAATGGTTCTTCTCGGTGATAGTTATGAAAATTTTCCGGAGTTGGGTTTTTTCTGGAGTCTCTTCTAAAATTTCTTAGTTTAGCTTCAAATTTTTCCTATGTCAAAACAATATTTTTTATATTTATTTTTATATATCTATTTTACCAATACTTTTGTGAAATATTAAAAAGGAATTCAAATTATGGCTTCAAGAAACTCGTTAAATTCTCTGAATTCGCACTTTGGGGGGGGGGGTGTAGAGCGGGTAGTTTATTTCAGTGATATTATTTTGGGATCACTCATATACGTTAAATGCTCTCAAATTGATGTTTCGATCTCAGAATCTCCTTTCAATTTATACTAATAATTTGTTCGTTATAAGTATATACTGAATTTTGCATAAACAAGATCTGATTAATTCATCATGATTTTTCTAAATTCTCTATTCATTTTTTTCAGGAATTCTTCACCAATTTTTGGATTGCTTAATATTATCATCAATCTCATCTAAAATAAAAGTGCTTTTATTCAAATTTTCAATGATAAAGGACTCATGTGATCCCGTGCATTTATAAAAGATTCGGGATTATATTGAAAAAAATATTTATAAAAATATTTTTTTGACAGTTATTCAGTGTAAATTTCAACTGTAATTGATTTCTTGTACTTCAAAAATATTTTATTGAAATGTACATTTTCTCTTCGTCGTCCTTTCTAGATAACTATAAATTGAAAGTGATTCCTTTTTGACATAATTTATCCCAATTTTTCTTTTTAAAAATCTTTAAACGTTTTTTTATTTTTAATATGTCATAATCAATATTTCTTCAGTGTCATTCAATCACTCTTTTATCGAATTCTTATTTAATATATTAATATAATATATCATTAGTTTCATACCCATTAATGTGCACACAGACATAATTTTTTCGAATATGAGATCAACAATTTGGCAATTTCTACATTAGATTCCACCCCACCCCCCTTAAACCCTTTGTGTAATTCTTAGGCATCGATATTTAATAGAATTTAATTTTTTTTTAATTCTTTCCATTTTAAATTTAAATTTTCTCAACTAGGATAAATGATCAAATTAAAACATTTTTTTAATGAGTGGGTCAAAAGTATTTATAACCAAATCTATGCGTTTTTACACAGAATTATTCAGTCGGTCAAAAAATATGCGCTCACAAACAAAGCTTTTTTTTTTTTCAATAAAATATATTAAATATTCCTTATTCATACACAAAATATATTCATTCTTTTCATTTAACAGCTATTTTAATATAATAATTTAAAAAGCGATAAAATATCCCTAAATTACTAAATAGCGGTTTTTCTGAATGCAAAAAATTTGCTATAAAATTTTTTTCTTTCCTATTTGGGAAATTTTAAAGGGTTAATTATAACCCATATAGCTAATATAAAATTCTAATTACACCTAATATGGTTATATTTGGTGATATGGAGGCGAAAGAAACTTTGGTAGATAAAAATTACGAAATTTATTGAATAAAACTTTAAATAAGTATAATAAAAAGTATTAATATCGATATGACCTACGATTTATATAGATAAAAAAATCCAGTCTCAAAAAAAATCTCTCATATAATTAACTTATAAAAAAACAACAAATAAAAAGAGTGCTTATTTTTTGTGTATGGATACAGAATATTTATGATGTTTTATCGGAAAAAAAATAAATTTTGTTTATGCGCGCATAGTTTAGAGTAAAAACGCGTATTTTCTTGTATAAATACTTTTAAACTAATGAGTAAATAGGGGGGGGGGGCTAAGATATTTTATCAAAATTAATATTTCACCCTTACAAAAGTAAAAGTATCAGTCGTATAGTTTTCTAAAATAATATTTGAATAATAATTACGTAGCTATTACTGGTGAAACTCTATACATAAATTGGTTAAAATTTTAGAAGCTTATATAAAAAAAATAAGTAAATTTTTGATTTGATGCTTGTGAATTAATATTTTATGCTTAATTTAGATCCCTTAAATATAAATTTTTTTGAAAATTTTCACCACATATTCTGTAAAATTTTAAGTAAATTAAATGATAAAAATGAAATAATATATTTATTGATTGCTGATTTCAACGAAATAGTACTGATTTTTTTAAATCATATTAAATTATAAAAAGTTATGCTGTTTTGTGTTGTATATTACATAATTAAGCCTCAATATTCATTCAAATACATAAAAATTTGAAAAAAATTTAAAATCAATCAAATTTGATAAAAAATAGTTTCATTAAATATTATTAGTCACTAGTAATGAAAAAAAATTCTATAAATTCAAAGGCGAATATTTTTTTAAACTTTAAAATTTTAAAATTGAGTCGAAAAAGAAAATATTTCCCTACTTAAAAATTTGATATATTATATGGAGATGATTTGAATTAAATTTACACCACCACTTTCTTATTTTTATTTTTATCTCATCTCTCTATATATATTAAATTATTATTTTTTGCCAAAAAAAATTAGTTCAACTTTATTTAAGACATATTTTTTTAAATATATATACAATACTATATCTTTTTTAAAATTGTTATATTAAATATGAAAATATCAGTTCTTATAAATATATATATAATGTTGATGTACCCCCCCCCCACTAGAGGTAATTTTTTCTATATTATGTGAAAACTTTATATTAATATTTTTTTAAATCAATATACAAAAATAAGAAAAATTTCCAGATTAATAGTCCTAAAATGTTTATTTTGGACTAAATCATAAAAAAATTGTTTCTAATCATTCATTAAACCTTTTTATAAATCTTAAAAAAAAATATTGTTATTATTTTTTCTAAAAAAATATCATTCATGGATTTCTGATCATAATAATATTAAATTTAAAAGAATTATCCACAGTTTTTATTGCTATTTCCGTCATATTATAAAGTTATTTTAAATAACTTATACTATTTAAAGCTATTCCGAAATTTCAAAAAATTGTTTAAAAGTTTTTATCGTGATAAAAAAAGACAAAAACGAAAACGTGAAAAAAAAATAAGTTTTATAGATTTTATACAATTTTATATAATTTATTATGGAATTACACTCTGCATAAGTTTAATATAATGATTTTTAGATGTTTTTAAATAAATCATTATCGTTTCATTCAAATTGGGATGCAATAAAATATATTATATGTCTTGATTATTTAACTATTAAATAATTAACCATTACTTGGCCCAATTTATTTATAATATAACTGTTAAAAAAGCAGAAAAAATTTCTGAATCAAATTATATTCTTATTTTTGGGTTCAAAAATAATATTACTTGAAATCGGTTAGTAATTTTTTTATTAAAAGCTCAGAAATTTTTAAATTGCTTATTTGTCTCTTTGGGATCAAATTAATAATATAATCAAAATTTCGCAATGAATAGCAATAGTCTTCTAGAAACATAGAGAAACCCCCACTTTCTATTAAATTTTATTAGCAAAATTAATCTTTCAAAATTTTAAAATTTCTACAATTAGAATTGTTATCAGGAATTTCAGTAATATTTATTTTCAAAAAATGATTGCTTTCATTTAAACCCAATTAGCTAGTTCGCCTCCATATATTATATTTATCCCAATTAATCAAAAATTAAATAAATATATTTATATAAATTAAAAAGGTGCAAGTATAACGTAAATTTATTTATATGGAGATAAAAAAATGATATTAACTTTAAATTATATATTAAAAAGCTTAAAAATAATATCTCAACATGTGTAGTTTTTATTATGTGGTGGTTATTAACTTTTTCTATGGCTGGTATACAGAAAAGGGAGTAGAATTTCGACCACAAAAAAATTTAGTTGGATTAAATATAATAAACTTTCTACTGGGATATTTTCGGTTTTCTAAATATAATTTTATTATTATTTGGGCTTGAAAATGTATAAAAAGATAATTTTTTCTAAAAAAAATTAAACTTTATTTGAAGAGTAAGTAAAAATTAAGTAATTTTAGACGCATTCTATTAAAAAAAACATATATGAATGATTTCAAGCAACAAATTGATATGGTTAATAGTGTTTTTTTTGTATCACGGAATTTTATTGTAAGATAACGTCATTAAAAATTATACTAAAAAAATATGAAAAAAAGAACAAGACGTATAGAAAATACTATTATCCTAACTACAATAAGCCCCTCTGCAGGACTACCGGCTGCGTACCTACGGTAAAAGTGTTCAATCTACCAACCAAAAGACCCCCCCTGGCATTGCTTCAAGTAAGCTGGATGACTGAGGTTACGTGCAGTCATAAATTAAGCCCTTTGTCGATGAAAAACAGTTCATTGAAGCTACTGAGCTCCTAGTTTGAGTCTACTTCTAGTAGGATTAATAAAATTAGGCTCCTACTCAAACGTGTGTTTGATCGAATGGCTTTCCAACAAATAGCTGTTAGACGCTGAGATCAGTCTGACTGTCGAACGCTGGACTTGTGCACTAGACTATGTCTCAGCTCTGCTAAACGATCGGTTCCTCCTCTGAAATCGCTGTCATTCGAATCGCTGTGCGCTGTCTCCACTATTACAAACCAACAATAGTACAACGCTGAGTGAAATTTTTGTCTAGTGTACTTCAAAAAGTACAATATTAAGCTCCTAAAACACTGCAAGGTATTTCGCTCTTATGGGATATGGTTAATAGTAATTAACCGATAAATTTTGATCTATTTATCCATATTTCTGCATTTTTTTGCATTTTTTTCCCATTTTTCTGCTATCCTGAGCTCTTTGATTTTTTTATGTAATTTAAAACTAAATTTTTATCCCGAAAAATAACTGCGAAAAAAATTAAGCAAAATTTGAATAATTTTCATTTTTTTAAAAATTGTATTATAATACATATAGTGATTTTTTCTATATCCGAATTCAAAAATAAAAATAAAAAAGAAAATTTAATTAATAGATAGTTCTCAGAAAGAGAAAACAACATATATTCACACACACATGAGCTTAGCACAACTATAGCATACCTATTTTTTAGAATCTTTGAGTGCTAAATTTATTTAATTTTCTTCAATAATTCTAATATATCATGATTATTCTTTGGTTGATTATCTATAATAATCAAAAGGTTTTTGGGAAATATCAGTTTAAATTTTAATTAAATTTCAGAGTTCAGATATTTTTTTAATTATTTTGGATAAAAACAATGCTAATATAAATCTAAAAAGAAAATTTGGCACAAATTTCAGGTTTGATATATGGCAGATTATCAATCACCCCAGAAGTCTTGTAAGCTTTTCTAATTTCCTTTTTAGAAAATTTTCTGATTATTAATTAGCTTATTTTTATTCAATTAAAATCAAAGTGTATCAAATATTAATTAGGAGAATTCTAAAATAGAAAAAAACTTCAAAATTTTTATAACTATAAATTTTTATTAAGAAAATATTACACTAAGTAAAACCAGTTTAAAAGAAATTGAGAAAAAAGCGTCTGGCCTTAAAAATAAATTTACATATACGGAAACACTTTTATAACAATAAAATAACATCAAAAATATTATATATCTATTATATATCTAAACATCCTTATCATAATTTTAATCTAAGTATAAATAAATAAAATACATATCTCAAACATTGTATATATATATTTTATAATTTTATTTATAGAAAAAATTTTTTTTTATTGAATCCCTTTTTGGTAGTTTTGGAGAACATCAGAAATGAATTTTTTTAAATTTTTATTATGATGAATAAATATTAAACGGCTTAAAAAAATTTTTTATAATACCGATTTCAATTTAAAAATATTCAAGACTAAGAAAAAGATGTGATATTTATATATATTTCATTCAATTATAAAACTATTATGTCATAAAATAAAATATGGCAATATTGGCATTCCATTATATAGAATAAAAATTTGAAATTAAAATCAGCAAAAACCAAATTGTTGAATGAAAATATTAGTCAGTGTTAAAAATAAAAAAACAAGTAAAAATAATTTGGCTATTTATATTTTCTTTTTTGAAATATACCCTAATAAGAATAAATTAAAGTATAAGCAAATGATTTAATACATTTTTTAAAAAATTTGCTATTGAATCGTTAAAATATTTCATCTTTTTTTAAAATTTAAAGATATTATATTATACAATGAAAAAAAATAATAATTTACAACCAAGAATAATATATAAGCCCGAGGTTTACTTAAATTAATATTTTTATTTCTCCAAAAACTATATCAATTATTTAATTAAGATTTTTTATTAGAAGGCGATTCTTTCTTCATTTAAAAAAATATTGATAGAATCTAAAAATTTATATAAAAAGGAATGTATATTTATATAAATTTTGATTTTTTTTATAAATAAGTCGAAAAAAACGGTTTTATTAAAGGTTAGATATTAAAAACAAGCCATTTTATTAATTCAATATTTAATTATCATTATAAAGCCGATTTATTAATCCCCAAAATGCTAAAGGTAAACTCAATCCTTTTTTCATCATTTTTGCTTACACAACAAGCAACATCTTAGCTAAATTCAAGCCACTTTTCCTGGTTTTTTTTTCAAAAAATTTATTGGAACACTTATTTATTTCTATAATCTTAAAAATCGTAAAATTTACATAAAAATTAAGATTTTGATTTTGATTTTTTATACTATATTGATTTCCCAATAGAAATTTTTTACATCCCATCAAAATAATTATATTGGAAGCTATGTTAACACTGAATTTTGCTAAATAGTTTTTGTGAAAAGCTGCTATTTTTGAAGCTGTTAAAATTTCTGTAGGTAAGAATCCTTTTTTTTTCTTCAGCGCCATCTTAATTTTGTAAAAAGAGAAAAGATGCTATAAATTTTTTTGAAATGTATATAGAGATATATTATTTTCTATTATAGCCTCTACTAAATTATTTTATATTATTAAATTAGAAATTTTCATTCTTAAGAGAGTTTCAAGTGTTCGAAATTGTCAAAGATTTTCTTTGTGAAGCATATCGATATATAGTAAGCTTTCGATTTTATATCCTATCATTTTATATCATTTAAATATTTACAAAATTTTACTGAAGTATAAGTTTAAAAGATTATTATATATTTATATCAGTGGCTTTTTTATTTTTATATAATTTAAAGGCTAATATAAATAGGATATTCTTGTTTATTGCAATGTAAAAGTTAAATCTAATTTTTGCTTTTTTTGTTAAAATGAGACAAAGGATTTTAATATAAGCTATTTTTTATAATAACAATGTAAAATACATTTTATATAACATATCAAAGAATATGAACCGCACATCATATTCAATAACAAAAAAGAACAATTAATAATTCACTAAGAAATCGGTAGATTGCAATATGATTAAATAAATTTTAAATTCAATTCCATATCCTTATAATTTATTTGATTTGAATTTAATTTATATTTTGATTAAATTTAAAATTTGGTGTTTATTTATTATAGGAAAAATGAAATGCTTTAAATCATACTAGATCATCACGAAAATTTGGTGATTCGAATATATGTATTATATGTTTAGATTTAAAATATTGAAATTAAATAAATATACTTATTAAAATGTGCTGATTCTGGTGTTCTTTAATATTATTTTTTGCCTTCATTTTTTCTTCTTCCTTGTATCAAGTTAATATTTATTAAGTCTATTTTTCCAAATTTCAAAAGAAAATGGTAAATTTGTTGAAATTTATTCTTTTTTAAATAATTGAAATAAGAATAAAAATCGTTTAATCATTTCATTTTTAATGCAAAAATCAAAAAATATCCTTTAAATTTCCCCAACGTTGAAAAAAAGCTTGAAAAATAATTATATAAGATTACATCTCTTAATATATACAAATTCATACCCTCCACTATGTTTTTCGATACCAAATAGAACTGCTTTTCAAAATAATCTGCGAAAGAAAAAAAGAACAAACTTATGAATTTTTTAGATAATTCATTATATTTAATCAAATCAAATTTCTTAATTATAATTTTGAAGATTTCTAGATTAATTTTTTAGTGATATTTATGAATTTTATTAATGAGACTTTATTTATTAAATATTTTTGCCTTTAAAAGTTATATTGAACCCTTTCAAAGAACTGTTTGTCGAAAATGAAAATACATCGAAGATATAATTCCAGTTAGGATATTTCGAAAAGATTATCAACAATTTTACCAATTATATCGTTCATTTTATTTATTTGAAACCATTTCAATTTAAATCATTTTCTTTGAAATTTCGAAAAAAAAATTTGTGCGATGATGAGTTACATCCTAAGAACATCATATTTGATGACATTTTCATATTTTTTTTTATCGGTACGAAGGGAGTCCGTTATTTTTTTTTGATATATGATACCAGCAATTATTTATGTTCATGGTATAAACAAAAATCATATTTGCCTTAGATTTCTCTTTGATCGAGTCATCAATTAAAACCTTTGCATTTAAGTTAAATAAAATTTATTAAGCTCATTTTCAGGGTGTGTAATATCCATAATAGGATTTAAAATTTTTATTTTTTGCAAAAACTATCACCACGGGTATAGATTTTTTATTTATGTCAGTAAATTCAGCTAATATTGTGAGATGAAATTTTTAAAAAAATCTAAAATTTGAGTATATATATATAAATTTACAGACTTTGAAAATGCTTCTATAAGCTTTTTAGATTTCATAATATAATCAAAATTGTAAATTTCTTTTGACTATTACGCTATATATGCTTCAAAATGGTTTTATTTTTTCGCAAGTTTTTTACAGTATATTTCAAGATTATCAGTTGAAACTAAACATTTATTAACCATTTTTCTTTTTTAATTTTTGATGGTTGTGTAGAAATTTTTTTATACCTAGGCTTGATCCATCTGAATAAAAAGAAAGTTTTATTTTATATTATTCTATATTACAATACATAAAGACTCAATAATTTATCCTTTTCGAATTTAAATTATCTAAGAAAGCATTTTTAAAAATAATCAGTAAATTTATAGCTTTTTACCATTCTCAGGTCACTCAAAAAACCTAAAACAAAGATTTTTTTTCATTCAAAGTCCTTATATTTAAAAAAATTTAAAATTTTGGTACGTGAGGCCCTCAATCTAATGATTTTCCTAGTATACTCGGCATTGTCGACTTTTTTCTAGTTTTTCATATAATTGATATATAATATAATTGATTTATTAATATTTTTAAAATTTAAAACTAAGACAGATGATATAAAAATAATAATTCTTTTACCTTATGGTTATATACAATTTATAAAACTTTGATAAATTTTTGTTGTGTGAATGATAAATACCAGCTAATAAATTTTAATAGACAGTCTTGTTGTTTTTCAGTATTGATTTAAAAGAAATTTAAAAAAAGAAATGAATGAATATGATTTTTTTTTTGTAGACAAAACTTTTAATTTTTGATGTAAATTTTACTATTTTTAAGATTAAATAAGAGTAAGATAAGAGATCCAATAAATTAATTTGAATAAAAACATTGGGATAAATAGTTTGAATTTGGCTTATATGAAGCTTGTGATTTAAGCACAAATGATTAAAACATGCTTGGGTTTGCCTTTAGCGTCTTTGGGATTAATAAATCGGCTTTAGAACGTTCATTATATCTTCTGAATTAATAATACGGCTTGATTTAAATATTTAACCTTAATTAAGCTTTAATATTATTTTTCATACATCCACAGCTTCAATATTATTTATAATTTTCCATATCTATGTTTTTTTCGGGGTTTTATTTGTTAAATTACAAAATTTTCATCATAAGGTTTTATAGCCTGAAACGATTAAACGCGTCTCAGAAAATTATAAAATGGATCTCAGTTTATATATTAAATACCACGATTATACAGTGATTTTTATATTAACATTAAATATATAACTTATGGAAGCTTTTTTTAAATTTTTGAAATATATGCAGGAGGGCGGATTTTTTTATGAATTCATCTTACAATAAAACTCTGTTATTCAAAAAAAAAAATTCGGGAAAACTAATTAAGAGTAGCAAAAAAAAAAAAGAATTATATGAATTATCATAAAAATAAAATCATTGGGATTTTAATGATTTGATTTAGCTATATGTTCATAATAAGAATTTTAACAGTTCAACAGTTTTACTCTAGATAGATCTAAATTAAAAATATTCCTGGATCTGTAATAAATAAAATTAGTAGAATCTCGCTTAATAGTTTTTGATAATTCATTGACAAATTTTCCAATATTAAAAGAATTAATGTAATGATAGTCTTTTTCTACACAATTTAGTTGAAAACGACATAAAATAGCCCAAATCAACGTAAATAATTTTGTTTTACTATTTTAGAATATGATTATCGCTTGCATAATGCGGATGCACAAGCGATGTAATAGCTTTCATCATGATATTTGGTGTGACTGAAGACCCACTGGGAATTAAACATACAAGATAATTCGCCTAATCTTTGTTGAAAAAAAAATTATTATTTAACATAAACAAAAAAACTCACCTTTTTCAAGGAATTATTTGTATTTACAGGGTGGGATTTTTTTAATCTAAATATTTAATGAGCGTAGATAATAGATGAAGATAAGCTCCTTCAGGTTTTAGCCCTGACCTCAATATAAGGAGTTATACTATTAACAGTGTAAAATAAGATGATACTACATATTTCTTATTCGTTATTCAAATATTTTTTTATACTCTTTATCTTTTGATCAGTTTATTTTATACTGGACGAAATACATCTTTCCACAGTTTTACAAATAGTAATGTAAAATTTAGCGAATTTGCACGAATTTACATTTTAACCAATTATTACTAAACTAAATCTAAACATTTAGCGCATTTAAGTTTTGATAAGCTCCTTAGCCAAATTTGTTTTTTTGTTGGATTGCTTTACATTAAATAATTTCAAGTTATACGCTGGCACCAGTATAATATAAGTTTAGTGGATAAGATAAAATTTATTCCATAATTACAGGGGTTTTCATAGCAATAGAACCTTTTTTTCTGGACCTGTGGGGTCATTTTTATAACCAATAAAGCACTATATCTTATAAATAATAATATATCTCATTATTGGTTAAAATCTAGTCGTTCTTAGGTATTATTATTTTTTGCTTTTTTATTGGTATAAATAATTATTTAGTCAAATAATAACGCTTTTGATATTTTCATCGCTTTAATAACCCCGAAAATCTAAAAAAAGTGTCTATTGCTATGAAAAACCATGTAAAACAAAAAAAACTATTCTGTGCAAAATTAATAATTTTTTTATTATATTAATTGTACAAACTATAGAAATGTAAAAATTATTGTAAAACTGTGCGAATTAGTGAAATTATAAATGTGTTTTTTGTAAAAGTGGAGAAATTAACAGCGTCCTTTTTTTATATCAGGTATTATGAACTTTTTTTAGTATATTTTTAATGACGTTATCTTACAATAAAATTCCGTGATACAAAAAAAAAAAGGTATTATGAACCTGACAATGGAAACCAAGCACAATAATGTAAGTATTATCCAATCAACTATTGAATAATTTACGCAGATTGTAACAAAATCAAGAGTGTTTAGTATTTCAGCACACTTTTTTTGTAATTTACTTTATTTGTTAAATTAATATCCCATCTATGTGCTTTCCTAAAAAAACAAGACAAAATAGCTAAAAATACAATCATTAGGTAAATATTTTTAGTTACACAAATAAAAATATTAAGAATCTTTCCAACAAAAGGCTGTTTTTTTCTACCTAGCTATTTGTTATTATAATTTGTTGTGTACTAAACCTATAAATATAGAAAAACATACTGGGTCTAATAAAATTTATACATTTTGCCAATAGAAAATTTTTTTTGCGACTTAAATTATGAAATGTTTTTAAATATTGTGTAATGTGTTTATTTCCAATTAGGAAAGAGTCTATCTTTAATACTGAAATGTCGGCTCTCAAGGAGAATCTTGCGTTCTTATTCAAAATTTTGGACTGCCAATAAGAAAAAAATGTGTCTTTTTTTTTTTTTTTACGTAGTGCGGGTTTTTGGATGTGCGGACTTATGGCAGACTTACTATAATTAAATTCGATTTCACGCACTAGAATTATATTATTTACAAATTTTACTTGGGTAAAATGGATTTAAATTTTGTGCAAATTTCATAAAGAAGTTAACACAAATAATTGATGCCCATTATTAAAGGGCTCAAAATCCTCGGGCTATAAATACAAAACTCAGATCGTTTTAGAATTCAAGTGATTTTGTACTAATATTTGTGCGCCTTCTTATTTTGGAAATTTTTGTAAGTCCTTTTGAAATTTTATATATCAGGCCAATTTTTTTTATAAAAATAATTCTATTGGCAGAATTAGGTGGCCAAAAGTCACAGAAGAAACTGCTATATATTTAATAATTGATAAGTATCTTCCGATATTCCAAATAAACTTACGAGTAAAAATACCTGTGTAATACCTTGTCATGGTTTAGGGGCTTAATAGTGTACTTTTCGAAGTACACTAAACCAAAATTCCACACAGAATTTTACTATTCTTGATTGGGGGTAGTGGGTACAGCGCACAGCGATTCGAATGACAGCGATTCCAGAGGAGGGCCATCTCGAAACAGGAGGAACCGATCGTTTGGCATAGCTGAGACATAGTCTAGTGCACAATTCCAGCGTTCGAAGTCAGACGAATCTCAGCGTCTAACAGCTATTTGTAGAAAAGCCATGTAGATCAAACACACGTTTGGGTAGGAGCCTAATTTTATTAATCCTGCTAGAAGTAG